>JAUTWP010084845.1:0-12226 GCA_033042655.1 Cyathermia naticoides
AGGCTTTAACATCGACATCCAGGCTTTAAAGTCGACATTCAGGTTTTAAAATCAACATCCAGGTTTTAAATTCGACATCCAGGCTTTAAAATCAACATCCAAGCTTTAAAGTCGACATCCAGGCTTTAAAATCAACATCCAGGTTTTAAAATCAACATCCAGGTTTTAAAGTCGACATTCAGGCCTTAACATCGACATCCAGGCTTTAAAGTCGACATTCAGGCTTTAACGTCGACATCCAGGCTTTAGAGTCGACAACTAGGCTTTAACGTCGACATCTCGGCTTTAGAGTGGACATCCAGGCTTTCGAGTCGACATTCAGGCTTTAAAGTCGACATCCAGGCTTTAACATCGATCTTCAGGCTTTAACATCGACCTTCAGGCTTTAGTCGACATCCAGGCTTTAGTCGACATTAAGGCTTTAACATCGACACCCAAGCTTTAGAGTCGATGTCCAGGCTTTAGAGTCGACCTCCAGGCTTTTTGTCGATGCAGGCTTTAACATCGATATCCAGGCTATGGCAACAGCACGTGACGCAGATGAATTGTCGAAGAGAAGTATTGTATCATATATCATTCGTATGTGCGTGTGTGCGCGTGAGGGTATGTATGTGTGTATGTATGTGTGTGTATGTGTGTGTATGTTTGCGTCTGTCTGTATGTGGTAGTGTCTGTATGTGAGTGTGCTTGCGTGCATGTGTGTGGTTATATTCGTCTGATTTATTCATACATATTAAATTATTGTAATTAACCACAATACCCAAGTGTTGTCAAGTTGGTGAATAATTAATCATTAGTTTCTTATGATGGTTAGATACTTGAATGCTGTTTATTCTTCAAGTACACTGACCTGCATCAAATATCGATGTTAGTTGTTTTCTGACATTCATAAGCTGTTGAACGTCTTGTAATAAGTGTGTGGTTTGCAATGAAGAAACGATTAAAAGAAATTAATCTTAATCTGTGAAAGAAAAGAATTTTTTTTGAATTGAAAGTGTCCCAGTATTCAGACAACGTGTTTGAAGAGCCGTACATTGAGAATGTTGTAAAAGTCAAAATGAATAGGTTGAACATGGTGCACTCAATATGTGGTTGGGACTCATACAAAGTGCATGGTAGTATACATAACATAGTAGACCCATGATATAACAATAGTATGACGTCACGTAGCAGTAAACCCATGATATAACAATAGTATGACGTAATATGACAGTGAACACGTGATATAACAATAGTATGACGTCACGTAGCAGTGAGTGTGTGATATAACAATAGTATGACGTCACGTAGCAAACCTGTAATATAACAATAGTATGACGTCACGTAGCAGTGAGTACGGGATATAACAATAGTATGACGTCACGTAGTAAACCCGATATAAAAATAGTATGACATAACGTAGTAGTGAACACGTGATATAACAATAGTATGACGTCACGTAGTAAACCAATGATATAACAATATTATGACGTAACGTAGTAAATCCGTGATATAACAATAGAATAACGTCACGTAGTAAACCCATGATATAACAATAGTATGACGTCACGTAGTAAATCCATGATAAAACAATAGTATAACGTAACGTGGTAAACCTGTGATATAACAATAGTATGACGTTATGTAGTAAATCCGTGATAAAACAATAGTATAACGTAACGTGGTAAACCCGTGATATAACAATAGTATGACGTCACGTAGTAAATTCGTGAAAACAATAGTATGACGTCATGTAGTAAACCCGTGATATAACAATAGTATGACGTCACGTAGTAAATTCGTGAAATCAATAGTATGACGTCATGTAGTAAACCCGTGATATAACAATAGTATGACGTCATGTAGTAAACCGTGATATAACAATAGTATAACGTCACGTATTAAACCCGTGATGTAATAATAGTATGACGTAACGTAGTAGTGAACACGTGATATAACAACACAGAGGTACACTCACGGACTTACATTGTTCATTTTATTATACGACACATTTGCATGGCATCTCATCTGATTGGAAAACTGAGATTTCTTTATCAACCTAAAATTGAAACTTAGACAATGTAATTATATCGTTATTTTTACAACAAGTGGCTGGTGGTATACTTTCTAAGAAATGTAATACGACGTCATTGACATCATCAAGACGGTTTTAGTCTGCAATATGACTTTATACTGGTTCACCTTTTCTCCTACGCTTATCTGTGCTGTAAGGATATAAATAATTATGTGTACCGGTCTATGACGCAATGGAAAATCGTTAATGGCCCTGTTACACTGTTGCGTATGAGAGAAACGTAAGAGGTGCGTATGAAAATTCATTACGTTTCTCTCATACGCAACAGTGTGACAGGGCCATCACTGATGTTTGTCTTGGCAGACTATAGATACAAATAATTAATTACTAAATTACAACGCACTTGATTTTTTTACCTCAAGATTGATATTTCATTATTGAAAATATTAAGTATTGGTGGAGCTATTAACATGACAATATGCAAGCAATATTAATAGCGCTGCGTTTAATTTTAAAATTGTTTTACAAAAAAGTAAATTGTTCTAATGTGTTGCATAATGGATAGAATTATCGTGTGTTGTTTGCGCTTGAAAACAATCCTTTAAACAACTCTTTCCATGACAAACAGAGTTACGTGACATTTAACAAGTTTCTGAAATCTGTGATTTAAAATTGTGTTGATGCTAAAGAACCTGAACTGTTTTTAATACTGGGTCATCCCATGTTGTTTAACGTCTTAATTCAGAGCCAGGCTGTTATAGGAGACACCTCTCCCAGGCACCGTTTATAGTTTAAGCCATTAAATGCGTCCTGGACAGGAAAATGGAGAGGGAGCAGAGGGGGTGCGGACACATTACCAGACACAAAGGAGTTTCCATTAGCCTGGCCATGTGTCCGGGGTGTTTTTAATATTGTCTCTAATGTAACTGTTGTAAAACATTTAAAATCTGTGTGCTCGGTTTTTCCAAAGTTGTGAATACATCAACATATAATCTGTCCAGTCCACACATTCACGTGAAACTCACGCATTTGTGCGTCATGTGATGTTCTCACGCTGTTACGTGAATATCACGCATTTGTGCGTCATGTGATGCTCTCACGGCATTACGTGAATTTCACGCATTTGTGCGTCATGTGATGCTCTCACGCTGTTACGTGAATATCACGCATTTGTGCGTCATGTGATGCTCTCACAGCGTTACGTGAATATCACGCATTTTTAAAACTTAATTTTTAGTTTTGTTTTACTATAATATTATCAGCATTCAAAAAGTATCAAAATATTTCTAATTTAGGACCCTAGAATGCAACAAATTACACCATTTTGCTTAATTTTTACAAATATCCGTACCTCTGTGGGAAAGTGCATATAAAACACTCCTTTCTGCTTATCGAAAAGAGTAGACCATGTGGCGGAAGATAGTTTTCTCTGAAACAAAGGTGTCAAAATTACCATATGTGTCCAATAACCGATGATAAGTTAAACATCAATGTGCTCCAGTGACGTCGTTAAACAAAACAAACCTTGCTTTACTTTCCATTTTGCTTCAAGTTATAAATATCCACACCCCTGAGACAAAATCTCACTGATTGAGAAAGTTCCGACTTGAGAACTCTGTGCCGGGTGTTCGTAAAAGGTGGACGTGTCCTGTCTCACCTGCAATTATCAGAGCTCTTAGTTGTCAAGTTGTCATATAAAGAAATATTTCATGAGACGTAAAAAGTAAAATAAAAACGTTACTAAAAGGACTGGCCTCAGAAACTGTAATGACAAACTTTTAATGGCAGGTATTATTAGGAACATAATTTTCTACAAAATGGCGTACTTTGCGGGTAGAATATTAAGTAGCAGGAAAATCGATGGAACGTAATCACCATCAAAGAGCTTATTCCAGCTAAATGGCTGTGCGTGGGCAATGTAACGTTACTTGACAGTGTTATCATACCGGATATGTTCTACTGCTGGTACTCCTTCTCTGGTGAAAATAGATATTAAATACATACCACGTAACGTGCACGTTTTGTTCTGGTAAAATATCATTCTATTTATGGAGTATTTCAAACAGTTGTGTCTTCTTGTCGTCGATTCGTTGTCTGGGTTTTATTTTTCGTTCCATGTTTGTTTAACGTCTACATTCAAAGCCAGGCTGTTATAGCAGACGCCTCTCCCGGGTGTCGTTTATGGTTCAAACCATCCATTGCGTCCGAGACAGATAGTAATGTTAGTAGAAGAGAGACAATCCGCTATCGCCACATTAGTGCGGTTACTCTTTTTCGATAAGTAGCAGGCGATCTTTTATATGCACCTTCCCATAGACATGATAGCATAAACCATGGCCTTTGTTAACCAGTTATGGAACCACTGGTCGGTGTAAGTGGTTACACCTTCCCATTGAGCCTTGCGGAACACTCACTCCGAAATTCGATCTCGGAACCTTCCAACCTCAAGTCCGATAGCTTAACCACTTTGCCATCAACTTTAACACATCAACTTTAACACATTAACTTTAACACATGTCTTTAGCCAAATACCAAATTGTGTAGCCATTTTGTATATAAAAAAAAAAGCATTTGACTATTGTGGCTATGAACAGTTAGCTATTTTATAAAGATGTTTGAGATACAGCGGTGCAATTGTAATGACTGCCAAAAGAAAGTTGAGTCTTAAGTTAATCACAAAAGATGTAATTTGTAAAGCAGTCTAGCGAACGTCCTCTATAAAACAAAAACAAAACCTTTCACCATTTGTTGTTCAATCCTTTTACACGTGCCTACATCCACTGAATGTTCAAGCACGCCCCCATGTGTGTAGACTCAGCATTTAAGGAGCTTGTCCCAGAATCCGAGACTGCATCCATGGCGGGAACAAAACACTTTAGTTCTTGAACCCTTATTTAGTGATGTAAGCACATTAAACCTTTTTCCAGTCCAACATTTCACTTTCTCAGACATACACACCAATATTGCTCTGGCTGGCGGATTGGTGCGTCATTTAAATCAACTGGTAAGGTTATTATGGTCAACGAGCACGCAGATGTGGTCGACATTTGACACATTTAAATAATTAGCCTGCTACTGAACTGCACTTAATGCAAATACGATATTTTACGTTCGCTGTCAGACTACATTTGATCCGTAACCAAATGAGCAGTAATCCGAAATAGAACTCAATATCCATTCCATCTGAACGTCCACGCGTTTATGTGCATAATACCATTCAACTCGCAGCATGCTCACTTTTCATACACAAGTAGAGTAGAACTGGTTGGGTGGTTGGTTTTACTTATGTTGGTACTTACATCCAATTAAAGTTCAAGAACGCTGTCATAGGCACACGTGTCGGCTTCTTGTCCATGACATATATTAATATTAGGAATGGAATGGAAATAGTTTTACGTGCTTACATCACAAAAGTGTCCAAGCACGTAATATTAGTGGAGTGGAATTTTTTAACGTACCTACATCACTAAATAAGTGTTCAAGCACGTAATATTAGGAGAAGAGAGAGGTATATATATACAATTTTCCAGACATGATAGCATAAACCATGGCCTTTGTTAAAGCAGTTATGGAACCACTAGTCGGTGTAAGTGGTTACACCTTCCCACTGAGCCTTGCGGAGCATTCACTCTGGGCTGTAGTCGATACCGAGATTAAAAATCTCATGCCTGGATTGAGTTTCGATCTTAGTACCTACCAGCCTTAAGTCCGATATGTTAACCACTGCTCCACCGACGATTACATATTAGTATTCAGCATGCAATCTGCTCAATTCTCATACACATGTAGAGAAGCGCCGGAAGAGGGCGCGGCGAGTACTTGATACTGTCCATGGCGATGAATTCCAAGTGCTAACAAAACAATGGCAGCCCTAAATCAAATTGAACGTCATTTAATTTTGCCATTAGAGATAGTTTGATTGGTGGCGATCATTTGCCATTGATTCACGGCGGACCTTCCATCAATTAGTTATCGACGTGAATGCCAACGTTTGTTCCGCGGTTCATTTGCCTACACTTGTCAATCAATGCAACGCACACACGGCCGTGCCTTGATCCGGCGTCAGAGCGAGATCGCCCGGAGATAGAACGATCAGAATTAACATTCTAGTGGAATTGATGTTGATACAAGAAACAGGATGTAATGAAGAATTATATAGGATCATCTCTCATGAATATTGCTAATTCAAACAAAAACACAATCACACACATAAGCTTTCTTAAACCAGTGTAAACATAGCACAGAAATCAAACTAACAAAAATACTGCCATGTTGTACCATTGTATCCCAGTCCTGGGTAGGGTGTCCGGTATGACGAACATCGTGCCCAGGAGAGGTGTGCTTGAACACTTTTATGACAAAAGCACGTCAATTATTTTTCTGTTTTTGTATCATTGCAGGCGTATCACAGAAGTCAAACTAATAACAATACCGCCTTGTTGTACCATTGTATATTTATATTAATAAAACTAATAAAAATACTGCTATGTTGCAGTACCATTGTAAACTTATATGAATAAAACTAATAAAAATACCTCCTTGTTGTACCATTGTAAACATATATGAATAAAACTAATAACAATACCGCCTTGTTGTACCATTGTAAATTTATATGAATCAAAATGACAAAATAATACCATCATGGTGTACCACTGTCAACTCGTTAGAATCAACATGAAAAACAAACCATAGAGACTAGTGGATGCAAGTGTACTTCATTGATACATGGCCACGTATAGTGACTACAATTGATGTACACTTCTTGTATACTTCATTGACCATATGTAGTGACTGCAACAGTACTGGTGTAAACCTTCTTTGATGTACTGCATTGATACACGACCATGTGTAGTGACTGCAGCAGTACTGGTGTAAACCTTCTTTGATGTACTACATTGATACACGACCATGTGTAGTGATTGCAACAGTTCTGGTGTAAACCTCTGTCGTGCTACATTGATACACGTCCACTTATTGTGACTGCAAGGTCAGGTGCAACTAATACAGGAAGAGGCTGGCAGCAGAGCTAAACGAACATTGATTGGAAAATGATTAAATGCAAATCCATTGTGATGGCTCCAATCTTATGTTTCATTGCATGTTAAATCACTGAAAACAAACAAAGTAATCTTTTATTTCCAGTGCAAAATCGATTTTATCTGTCTGTCTGTCTGTCTGTCTGTGTATGTCTCTCTCATCTCTCACTGTATGTATTTTGTCGGTCTATATATCTCTCTTTGTCTCTAAGATCTGTCTCTTTCGTCTTGTTTGCATCTCTGTTTGACCCTCAGTCTCTGTATGTCTATATCTATTTGCCTCTATCGCTATCTGTTTGTCTGCCTCTGTCTCTCTCTCGGTTTCTGTCTGTCTGTCTATATATTTCTATATGGCCTTCTCTACCTGTCTCATTTCTCTCTTTTTATGTATATGTCTCTCTATCTCTGTGTCTCTCTCTGTTTAAATATCTCTGTCCGTCTCTGTCTCATTTCTCTCTATGTATCTGTCTCTATCTGTCTCTTTCTTTCTCTCTCTCTCTTTCCGTCTCTCTGTCTCTTTTTTCTCTCTCTCTCACTTTCTCTGTGTGTGTGTGTCTCTCTCTCAGCGGATTTGGTGTAAGTCTATACAAAATAAACACATTTTCTCGTCTGTCAGTTCGATGTCGTTCCGAGTCTGATACCCAGAAAGATTTCTATTGATGTATGACATCGAATAACGTTCAATATTTATCACAAACAAACGTTGAAATCAATTATTCCATATCATCGAGAACTGTTCTCATTTAATCAGTGTAAACGTGCCGCGTGTGTTCATTTCCGGTGTAACTTCCCTAACAACAATGAACATCCAGCTGGCCGCCATGTTAATTATTTTTATCATGAGAATACAGAAATCAATTAGGAAACATATCTTTACACTCACTTTAATGTGTTTGTCCAAACCGGAATTTCAAAAAGTAATTAAACGCTATTTACTTATATATCAGATTTGTCGTGTCTCACGGGTACCTAGTCAGTTCTTACCAAGACCAATGAACTATGGCACGAAATGACTTGGGTACGAAATGACGTTGGTACGAAACGACCGACGAACTATGGTACGAAATGACGAGTGCAAAATTACCTTGGTACCAAACGACCAATGAACTATGGTACAAATGACTTGGGTGCAAAATTACCTTGGTACGAAACGACCGACGAACTATAGTACGAAATGACATGGGTGCAAAATGACCTTGGTACCAAACGACCAATGAACTATGATACGAAATATCAGATTGTATTATTTTGCTTCATACGTTCATACGTTTTCCTTGTAAACGTTTCAACTAGAGAGCTCTCGTATTTAGACGTGTTTTAAACATGTTAAAATGTTTTGTTTGAAAAAATCGTGTGCCACTTCATTGTGAATATTAAAAGTAGAGATTTATGGAAATATGACCGACGTTTGTTTTGCGTTCAATTTTTTCATGTCCATGTTTTAATCACTAATCTGGATAAGGCGATGATGTTTGCCATTTTACTGATGTTATCGGTCAGTCCCCAGAGATTGATGTTGAAAGGGGTGTCTTCAGTTTTCACTTTACTCGGCTTTCTTTCAGATGCGGGCAGATTTGGATAATGTGCTCTTGAGTTTGTTTTTCAACATTATTCACATTCTACTGTATCTGATAAACCCATCTGTTTAAGTGCTTCTTTTGATCGCATTGCCCAGTGTTATCTTATCGAAAATATGTCTACACAAACGATAATTTATAGATTTGTTATTAGTGATTCATTCATTGTTGACACTTTGAGCTGGTGTTTAATCTAGTGACTGCGTTACGTCACAATTAGATGACGTTAATCTAATTGTCAAGACGTGTATTGATTAAACGTCACTCATCTAATTATGGTAATCAAATTCATTGACTGGATTTGACCAACCAATTAGATTCCGTACACTGATTAAACTTTGCGTCATTTGTAATAAATATTTACTGAGTCTTGCCTTGGGTCAATTTTATCATCAAAGAAATCAGTGACACGAATAAAACGGGATATCTATCAATTTTCGCTTTCTTGCAAACTCAGTTAAATAGTTTCGGTGCATCAAATGTATGTCACGGTGGAACATGACAGGGTCTGTGTTAATGTTCTATCAGCAGACATGTGCCAAGTAAGAGCATCAGATTATGTGACGCAGCTATAGAGATATAACAGTTTGGGCTACCGTACCGTATTTTCCGTTTCAACGGTGTTGCACAACTGGTTCATCAAAGGCCGTTGTATGTGCTGTCCCATCTGTGGGAAAGTGCATGTAAAATATCCCTTGCTGCTTATCGGAAAGAGTAGCCTATGTGGCGGCAGCGAGTTTCCTCTAAAAGAAATGTGTCAAAATTACCATACAAATGACGTCCAATGGCCGATGATAAGATGGACATCAATGTGGTCTAGTGGAGTCGTTAAATAAAACAAACTAACTTTGTATAGAGATGGGATGGGGACGTGGCTCAAGAGATAGTTGCAGCATGTGAAGCGGTAGGTCATCAGTTCGATCCGTCTCAGTGGACCAATTGGCACTTTGGTTTATTTTTCTTTGCAACTAGAAAAACACCCTTCGTAATTTCTGTCCCATATGTTTAACACTCAATAACCTGATTAAACACGTTTATAAACATTCCTTTCCTTTCTAATGTCAATAGTGGACAATCGTCATCTGAAAAACAACTACTGATTAACTTTTAACATTCTCTGTAATGTTTTATTAAACAATTTATTGTTAGTCTTTTAAAAGCGGTAATTTAATAAAATATTAAAATGAAAATGTAAATAAATCGTTAGGTTGTCATGGGAACCGCCTATACGTCATTACATGATTTGCTGGAAGACAGAAAGGTTTCTGGTAACATAGATTAAAGCCGTGATTAGTTCATTTATTTCAGTGTGGTTATCTAGTTAACTAGGATTGCGCTGCTCAGCCTCAGTCAATTGCTTTTCATACAAACATTATAACAGTCATCTGTTTTAGTCCGTCTCAACGATGCCTAGCACATCCACAAACGATTTTCAGGTTGGGCTATTTTTCATTCCAACCAGTGGTCAATAACTTGTTCTACAAAGGCCGTGGTATGTGTTGTTTGCTTGTTTGTGGGAAAATGCTTATCGGAATGAGGAGCCTGTGTGGCGGTATTGGGTTTTCTCTAAAGAAATGTTTCAAATGATCATATCCTATGTATGACGTCTAATAGCCGATGATAAGATAAAAATCAATGTGCTCTAATGACATTGTTAATTAAAACAAACTTTTTTTTCAACAACGATTTTTGTTTCTTAAATTTCATCATCAGAATAGATTTACTATGATACCTACGTATAATCCAACTTTAGAACATCCGGATCACTGATATAGTGGTCATAATACGATTGAACGCAGAGGAAGAAGAAGAAGGGGAGAAGAAGAAGGAGAACCTTTATAGAAATGCAACCTATTTGAGTATTTACAGTCCATGTTACACAGAAAGGTTTGACATATGTGGAGTTCTTTAAAGGCAATCACAACCAGGGGAATACAAACAGTTTGTGATTGAAACAAAATCTAACGACCTGTTATTTCATGGGATATTGCAATCCATATTAGACAATCAGTTTGATGATATAAAACCAATGCGTACCAACACAATGATGCTGGTTACGTGGTATTGTTAACACAGGGAGGTAAAATGAAATCAATGCAGGGTTATTCACACTGTATTCTGCTTTGCTTTTTATTGGTGTTACAAAAAAACTGAAAACTGCTGTTAATATCTTCTTTTGCTCGATGTTACAAGTACAGAAAGGGGCAATATGTGTATATGTGTGGGGGGAGGGGGTAGATTGCTATTTGACAGGTTATTGAATACAATATAGCGATGTGGTACAGAAAGGGGCAATATATGTATGTGTGTTGGGGTCGGGTAGATTGACAGGTTATTGAATACAATATAGCGATGTGGTACAGAAAGTGGCAATATGTGTATGTGTGTGGGGGTGGGTAGATTGCTATTTGACAGGTTATCGAATGCAATATAGCAATGTGGTACAGCAAGTGGCGTGTGGGGGTTAGATTGCTACTTAATAGGTTATTGAATGTAATGTGGTGATGTGATACAGAAAGTGATTGGGGTGGGGTGGGGTAGAGATTGCTACTTAACAGGTTATTGAATGTAATGTGGTGATGTAGTACATAAAGTGACTGGGGGGGGGGGTAGATTGGTACTTGATAGGTTATTGAATACAATATAGTGATGTGGTACAGAAAGGGGCGATGTTTCTGATTGCTATTTGACAGGTTATTGAATGTAATATCTACGTAAAGTGAATTATATGAGTTATTGATTGACTGTAATGACGTGGAGAGGCAGTGTCGCTGGACAATGACATATAATTGAGTTCCAGACAGCGCCAGCACGTGAATGCCGGGAAAGTCAAGTCATCAACATAAGCACTCTCGCTGTGATTGGACACACAATGTGAAACGTGTAATCTTCATCATTATTTCACTTACAAATATCTTCATTTTTTGGTTGAAGTGACAAACTAATGCACATTATTTATGAGTTACCAGCTTTTAAAAGAAATGTTTGTTTAATGAAAACATTTTGCAATGTCAATTACCGTTAAAATATTATATTTTCAAATATCACAATATAATGTAATTTCTTAATTGTAAAATCCCTGTGCCGTTTTCCATTTTGTTGTTCTAACAGCAAATCTTTTAACTGTCAAGATACGTCCTTCAAAATTCACATCATTGTCCTTTTCTAGACAACTGGGGACATGAGGTTTATAGTTTCATTAGTTTGCGTTCCAACCAGTAGTCCACAACTTTTTCATCAAAGGCCGAGCTATGTGATGTCATGTCTATGGAAAGTATACATAAAAGACCCTTGTCGCTTATCCGAAAGTTATTGGACAACGAAGGTGATTGAGGTCATAACTGGGGCCGAAGATGAGTGTGATGTCCTATTCCTTTGTTTTATATGTTAAGAAATTGACAAACGATATTTTTGTAATGTTTGATATAGTGATATAAGGGGTGGGTCTAGGGAGAGGGGCATGCAAAGTAACATGAAAATTGCTTGAAAATTGACTTGTATGTAAACTATGAAAGCAGAGTTGCCTAATGTGTCAACTTTTAAGTGATCTAATATAATTTAATGATTGTGAATCCCCAAAATATATTGCCACTTTAGTC
>JAUTWP010084956.1:0-12225 GCA_033042655.1 Cyathermia naticoides
ATTTCCAGATCGGTAAGTGAATAACTGATGTAGCCAACAAATATTATTTTATGTGTTTTGACGAATCAGTTAATACCGGTAAATACGGTTCTAATACCTTTAAAAGAAACAAAAATTAATACTACCATAAAAATCAAAAACATTAAGAACACAGTCATAGTTGGTGGGGTGGGGTGGGGGTGATCTGGGATGGAGGTGTGAAAAACTTATTTTTAATATTATAGCCTAATACATTTTTAATTCCATATGTAATGAAAATAGATTTTTCTCCAAGTTAGTCACTGTCATAGGTATCAAATAATATTGCTAGACAAAAAATATTTTTAACAAAATTGTACATAAAATGTAAAAAAAAAACCTTAAATTACTTCCCTTTATATAGTACTCTTTATTTGAAGGTATTAAAATGAAAATAGGAAGTAAAATGCATAAATTTAGAATTCTCTATTCGTGTTTATAAATTGTTGGCTTTTTATCAAGAATAAAGTTACATCACAAATGTTGTTATTATTGAGTTTAACTAAAAGTATGAGGTGTCTTGGCATCAGGTTTTCAAATGTCCGTTACTGCACATCGTATGATGTTTAGTTTTAGCTGTGCAACACCTTATCATCAATCACTCAATGGATGAATGGTACGACCAGTAGGTGGCCTGTTTTGTAGGTGCCAACAAGTTATAAAAAACATTAACAAACCTGGTAGATATCTGGTAAATACTAAAATGAAGACATGTGTTTACAGTACATCTATAGAGGTCAATCAGAAGTAACAACGTGTGTAAACATGACAACTAAAAACATGTTGCCAGCAACAAACCATAGCAAACGGCACAGAGTATGCCGGTTTCTAAACCAATGAACTGTCGTTTTATTAAAATACCTCCCGATACACAACATTCTATTGGATTATTTTCTCTTGGGAATTTCCTCAGGAATTTACCAAATCTGACCAATGAGAAAGCTCGTATGAAATGGTGTTTCCTCTTTGTGTAATTTTTTTATTGGTTGAACAACAAGGAAAATCCCAGGAACAGGTACGTTGACCCTCGTTGGTTCGTATCAACAGTGGTAACCTAGGGAATTGCAGGTAGTGATTTTTGTACGTTTCTGTAGATATTATAATAATTATAATTATGTAAAATAATTATATAAAATAAATTGTATATTTGTTTAAATAATCTAGTGGATATCTTAAACTGATTTTTAACTACAGATTTAACGAAAAATTAATGTCTTGAATGAGACCTATGGTAATGGTTACCGTTATGGCATACTGAATTATAATACCGATGTTCTTGTGCCATGTGTCTGTGCATGTGTTATCAATCTTTCATGTATCTACATGTACATATCTTCTCTCTCTCCATCTAGAGCTACCAGACATTAAAGAGTCGTTGTAAGACAGGTTAGACTTATGTACAGTGAAACATACTTGGTCTTTGGTGTAGTTAACAGTAATGTAATTATCAAACCCATTCTCATGATTCTGGCCAGGTCAAGAGTCAAGACTGGTTAAATCAAAATTGGAGGCAGAACCAGAAAACCAGCTACTGGATGAGGGGTTCATTGTTTCATGTTACCAAAGCATGTGTTGACTATGTACAGGCACCCATTCCCACCCTCCCTTGATATAGCAGACAGTATTATAATACCACAGGGATCCTAGAACCTGTCCACCAGGGTTAAGGTTACTAATACTAATTGGGGTTTTATTAGTAGGCAGATTCTTTAAAATTCTGTTCCTAATTTTAATCTAGGTCAATTTGTTAACACTAATAATGTCATATTGCTGGGACATAATGATAGGTTACCGAACTACGGTATTGTTGCGCCGATATACATCTGCAACTTATATACTCAAGTCAAAGGATTTAGTGTCTACATTCAGAACAAGCTGTTATAACATAGCAGACACCTATCATGGGCCCCAGTTATGACCTCAGTCATCTATAGTCCAAGAGGTTTTAGGAAAAAATTGCACCGGTGCTGGTCACAACATTCACTGGAAACCACATGCCAACCAAACAAATGAGTAAAAAAATAATCCTGATCCTGATTTTTAAACTTTTCTAGTTAAGTGCATGCCAACCAAGCGAATGAGTAAAAAAAATGGTTCCAGTATTTCCAATTTCTCACTTTGCCATTTCTTCTGGGAATAATTTTCTCCAGAGATCTTTTTTCCGTACTGTACCCCAGTCCAAGACATGATTTGCACATGATACATGTAGCTTATATGGGGTGGTAACATGTTTCTACTGTAGACTATGAGTTTTCTGCCATATGTTTGACACCTAATACTAATTAATAGTTACTGCTTTTAAAAAATGCACCCAAAAATTATGTCATTGAGAAAACATGGATGTTAAATGTTGCGTTCTGGTGAATATTTTATAAAAAGTGTGTTTTTCACTTAATTATGTTGTAAATTTTTTAATTGAAATGAATACATGTATTGAAAGTGGTTTTATCTAAATTTCAGATCTGTTGTGTTTATTGTTGAGTGGTCAGCATGGGATTCTGGGATACATATGATGTCATGTTTACTGATCAGATAGGTAACTGTATGATTTTCTTACTGGCAAAATCACAATTATTTATGGTACCTTATAACATTATCAACGATCACTGTATCTCTGTTATTGAGATATCTTGAAAACCACAACCAGTCGTCAGTTTTAACAGTTGACCATGGGTGATGACCTGTTGCCTATTGGTACTGGGCATCTTGATTATATATCTTGTTGCTTGATAAATGTCTAAATGCTGCATAATTAAAAAAATAATAATTATTCATAGTAATTGAATAGTCAGTTTTCTAAATATGATCACAATTAGTATTTCTATTTCCATTAAACAATGTAAATAATAGGACAAAACTTCTGAGAAGAAAACTCATTATGAGCTCTGATCAGTACTAGTAACGTGTCTGCATTTGATGTGGTCAATCATCGGATTGTCCTTCTCATTGGACCAATCTGTAGTTTGGGCTATTTTCCATCCTAACCAGTGGTCCACAACTGGTTCATCAAAAGCTGTGGTCCTGTCTGCGGGAAAGTGCCTATAAAAGATCTCTTGCTTGCTATGTGGCGGAAGTGGGATTCCTCTAAAAATAAATGTGTCAAAATTACCTTATATGTTTGATGTCCAATCACCAATGATAAGTTAAAAATCAATGTCGTTAAATAAAACAAACTTTCGTTATTACTATGAGCTCCTGGTTTCATTTTAGACAACACCTAAAAATCCTTAAAATTGACCTCTAACAACCTTTGATTATTTTCATTGCCATCATAAACAAGTCATTATTATTATACTATTTTTACAACACTGATCAATGGGTTTGACAGAGATCATGCAGGATAAAATAATTCCAATTATTTTTTATCATAAAATTGCACACACAAGGAATAAATTTATCAGTGATGAGATTTATCTGGAACTTTGAATTTTAGTGCAATCCGAAAATAATTTTGTGATGTTATATATATATAAAAAAAAATCCTGATTCTTGGTTCTTTTTGTAATTGTCAAGTCATATTTCCAGCAATGTGAACTTTTAACAGTTTACAGTAATAGTTTATTATTATATTATTATTATTATTATTACCACTGCCAATGTAAACATTTAATGGTTTACAGTAATAGTTGTTTTTCTGTTTTTCAGATCCAAGAACTGCTGACTGGTTCTTGATGTCATCGCCATGGCCGACACTCATTGCTGTCACCATATACCTCCTTTTCGTCACTCTAGGTCAGAAGTTCATGGCAACTCGACAACCATTTGACCTGAAAAATGTTTTAATTTGTTATAATTTTTGCCTAGTGCTGCTTTCAGCATTTATTTTGGAAGAGGTGAGATTTAATAGCATATTATTTAATTGTCAACATTAACAATACAAGAGTATGTATTGAAATTTGTCATTACTCACAGGTCGATTGTTTTTTTTACCACTATCTCAAAGGAATTGTATATTTCAGAAAGCACCATTCCATCTGAGAATGTAGTATCCCATTAACAGTACCGGTACTTGTGAATAAACTTGTTCACACGTACAGACCAAATGCTCAGTGGTTTTGTTGAGCTGGAATATTGTTACTGCCAGTAACACGAAGACGGAAAAGTCACATGTGGATTTCACTGTTCCGTTTTATATTTACAACTATCCATGATGGAATACTGAAATTTATTTTTTAACTGTTCCGTTTGGGAAATTACTAATTTCAGAATATTTCAACCCGTTACATAATTTTGAATATCACGGATTATAGTTGATAAAATACTTGTTTTTTTTCAGTTTGTGATGACAGCATGGGTAAGACCTGGATTCAGTTTACTGTGTGAACCAGTGAACTATACCAATAATCAGATGTCAATACGGGTAAGTTTATGCTGACGTCAAACTCGTATATTATTCTGTTTGTCTAATCTTAATACAGTGGACCAAGTAAAATGTCCAGTTTTCAGAGGTGTTCAGTTTTCAGGGGTTAGATTTACACTAACTGGACACATTGGGACCAAATTGTTTGTCTGGTTTAGAGGGGGTCCAGTTTAGATGGGTTTCACTGTAGTATTAATATAATAAATATACCCTTCCTGGGATTACCATAGTTTTTTTTCTCTCTCCCTCCAAGTGCAGTATTGATCATCAAAATGTGTCTTAAAAATATTGTATGCATTATGAAGGCATTTATTTTAATTTTAGTTTTAAATTTAATTTTCACAACCACACCTATACTACATCTCAATTCCCTCTCTCATCGAGTTAATGCATTATGAAGAGATAACTGAAGTTTGCTTTTCTTTCAGCTTGCCAAGGCTTGTTGGTGGTTTTTCTTTTCAAAAATCATTGAGCTGTTGGACACAGTAAGTGTAAACTTTATTTTATTTTGTGATCTGTAATTTTCTACACTAGATAAAAACTACTTCAGAATCTTTTGGCAATATAAAGCAGAGAAGATTTTATTATAGAAATTTAAAAAAATTAAAAATTATCAGTTGATTAGAAATTACTTATTGTGTATAGTATTTCTTTTAGAATTGCATAGTGATCTTGAAAACATGCATATCGATTCAAGATGTGATACTGAACAAAATGTTTGATGTAAAGAACTCTGCCATATGGGATAGAACAAAATATTGTACATTGTATATTAAATTCGGACCTGCAACAAGATACACTTGGTAACTAAAGTATTAAAAATTGTTCATTTTATACATGATAGCACATACCACAACCTGAATGTCAGTTGATTGTCTAATTTTAAGTATTAACAATGTGTTCTGTGTTTAGGTGTTTTTTGTGTTGCGGAAGAAGAACAATCAGATCTCGTTCCTGCACGTGTATCACCACACGACTATGCCATTGCTTTGGTGGATTGGAGTGAAGTTTGTTCCTGGTGGTGAATGTGAGTACATCACTGTTTACTCAGTACAGTAATGCTAACCATACGCCTACCTGAAGAGACAGTCTTGTCAGGGATAATGTCAACTTTAAAAAATTGGATGAAAGTTTTTCAGTGTGTTTGTCGGAGCTCAATAAAATGAATATTGGTCACATGACTGATATCACCAAATTCGATGATGTACAGTGATTGGTGAGAATAGTGCCAACAATTGTTGATTTATCCAACATTTTACACAGTTAATATTAAAAAATTGCCTGAGTGAATAGCATACCCCCTTTCTCTCCTTGTGTCATATGCCCATGACAATTTATCATATAAAAACTAATGTATATTTTCTTTTTTTCCCCAATAAACATGAAAAAAATCCGATTCTTTATTCATAATTCTACATGTAGTGAGATTATCTTTTATTTTGCAGGCTACTTCTCTGCGAGTATGAACAGTTTTATCCATATTCTGATGTACACGTATTACCTCCTGTCTGCGTTTGGGCCGAGGATGCAGAAGTATTTGTGGTGGAAGAAGTACATGACGACACTTCAGCTGGTTAGTCTACGTCTTGTGTATCAACTTTGTTAATTTTCTCTACAGTCTTGTGTATCAACTTTGTTAATTTTCTCTACAGTATTGTGTATTAACTTTGTTAATTGTCTCTACAGTCTTGTGTATTAACTTTGTTAATTTTCTCTACAGTATTGTGTATTAACTTTGTTAATTTTCTCTACAGTCTTGTGTATTAACTTTGTTAATTTTCTCTACAGTCTTGTGTATTAACTTTGTTCATTTTCTCTACAGTCTTGTGTATTAACTTTGTTCATTTTCTCTACAGTCTTGTGTATCAACTTTGTTCATTGTCTCTACAGTCTAACTTGTGTAATTTTCTCATATGAACACTGGGGGAACAGGACATAGCTCAAATGGTAGCATGTCCACATGTGAAGCGGTCAGTCATTGAATCAATCCTTAACTTTGTTAATTTTCTCATATGAACACGGGGAACAGGACTTATCTCAAATGGTAGCGTGTCCACATGTGAAGCGGTCAGTCATCGGGTCATCGGGAGACAGCTGCAGTTTGGGCTATTTTCCATTCCAACCAGTGGTCACAATCGGTTTATCAAAGGCTGTGGTATGTGCTTTCTTGTCTGTGGTAAAGTGCATATAAAAGACCGCTTGCTGCTTATTGGGAAGAGTAGCCTGTGTTGTGGCAGTGGGTTTACTTTAAAGAAATGTGTCACAATGACCATATGTTTGACGTTCAATAATCAATGATAAGATAATATATAAATATTTGTATTTTTATTAATGATTTGTTTTCTTTTCACTGCAGCTTCAGTTCTGGGTGATACTCATACACACCGGCCACGCTATGTACTTAAGCTGTGGCTTCCCCGTGGGCTACGGCTACGCTCTCATCAGCTACATGATCTCTCACATCATTCTTTTCTCCAACTTCTACTACCAGACATACCACAAGAAACCTCGCCAGTCACGACATCACAATGAAATCAAAAGCCATGCTTTAAATGGTGTGGTAAATGGATTCGATATACACAAACATTCGTCTAAACTTGATTAATTCATCACCATGTTGTGCCTAAAGAATGAGTGGCCAGTATAACTGAAGAGTTGTTGTAAGGTTGTTTTCTGTATACAGTGTGATACTACAGGTGTACAGGACTAGGTTTTTAGTATTATTCTCACTATATGTAGAGGATATGCTAAGTCTGCATGATTCACTTTCAGATAAGAATTATTCTGCAGAAGACCATAGAACAACATTGGTCCAAATTAAACAAGAACAGAAAAAAGTTTAACATGCTTACATCACTAAATAAGTGTTCAAGTACCTTAAACAAAATTACTCCACCTTTTTGCCTGTTCCCTCATCTTTTTTTTCAACTTTAAATCTTTAGGTGGCCATATTTGACTGGTTTTTCATGTCGTCATAAAATTTGCCATGTTAAAACACATTCTCCAAGTTTGATGCTATGAAGGGAGACTAATCGAAACATTGGATTTCTTCTTCTGCATCCAAATACTGTAATTTATGGCTCTTAATTAGATCAGGTGTTTGTTGGATTTCAAATCATACTAATATATTACGTGACTCATTGACTACTCACAAAATTGACTTTTAAATACAATCCTTCCACAGACAGTTACTTCCCTTTACTAATTATACAGGAAATACTCTAGAATGGTGACTAATAGCTGTTTTGTTTTTTTGTGCTGTGTTTTATTAAACAAATATTAATTAATAATAATAATATTGGATAACAAGCCAGCTCTATGTGCAGGCTGAGCTAGCATCTTGAACATTGTCCTGTATAACGTGGGTTCCGTGCTGTATACACAATCTTACAATACTTATTTCAGCACCAGTGTAAGGAGACTTCATTGTGAGAATTAGATTCAGGATTGTAAGTAGAATGTAAAATTGACGTTACGAAACATTTATATCGAAATGTTCTTTGTAAAATTTCTGTCTCTCATACCGGTTTAAAAGTTTCCTCATCTGTGACTGAACAACGTATATACCAAACCAAATATAAAATTTCCCATTCTCTGATTGAACAATGTATAAACAAAACTACAAATGTAGTTATGAAATTTCCCATCTTTGATTGAACAAAATCCCCCCCCATCTCTGACTTATTGAACAATGTATACATCAAACCAGATTTAAATCCCCCTCCTCATCTTTGATTGAATGAACAAAGTATATACCAAACTCGATATAAATCCCCCCCATCCCATCTCTGAATGAACAAGTATACACCAAATCAGATATAAATTACCCCCCCCATCTCTGAATGAACAACATATACACCAAACTAGTTATTTAATTTTTTATTAAAAAAATTAAAACCACAATCATGGGGTAGTAATTTTTTGTCACTTTATCATTTAGCTTATTTATTTTCCAGTGGAGATAAACAAATTTTTCATAGATAATGAGGATTCAAATTTAACAGAAAATCTTATCTCAACAGTTAAGCTCAATGACAGATTAAAATGTGTTAAAATGACAACTAATGAGCCATATAGGTTTAGTATGTAACATAAATGAACATATTTAAAGAATAGTTAGTGAGAATGTTAATTTTGTACCACACATTAATATGGTAATGTATTATTGATGTGTAGTAATAACATTTAATTATAACTGGTATAGTATGTCAGATTAGTTAATACTGGCAGCCAAATGTTTCATGTTCTTGATATTTGTTTTAATATCTGGTCTGATTGGGTAAAAGTATTTACCCGGTATGTGCTTTTAGCAGAGAACTGTTTGCCACTGACAAAAACAAACGGCTGCTCCCAATGTGATTTAATAATATAAATATAAAAATGAGTAAAGCATCACTAGGCTGAAAGAGGGTGGTGTGTGTAAGATGATATGTACTTAGTTCTATTAAATGTGATTGTGTGTTTCTGAGTGTATACTTGGCAAAAATATCCATGTTTTAACATGTCAATAAGCATATGTTTAAAGGGAAAGAAGACAATGTCATCTCTCCCTAGGGAAAGAATGTTTTAACATGTAAATATACATGTATAATAATAAGTATAATAAACATATGTTTATATGAATATGAAATATGAAAATATGATCTCACCCCAGGAAAAGAATAATTTAATGATTTTAGTGAAATTAGTTGTGTTGTTTGCTGGTACATGTACATTGATAGCTTTGTGTTGCATTCAGTAGGGCCTAGTACTTACAATTTAAATATTAATGTGTGAAAATCTCTTCAGATTTATAGAAATGTCTATTGAATAGAATACTCATCTCGCTACTTGGCAATACTGTTTATCTTGACGTCATAACTATGACATGACACTACTTGGCAATACTGTTTATCTTAACGTCATAACTATGACATGACACTACTTGGCAATACTGTTTATCTTGATGACATGACACTACTTGGGAATACTGTTTATCTTGACGTCATAACTATGACATGACACTACTTGGGAATACTGTTTATCTTGACGTCATAACTATGACATGACACTACTTGGGAATACTGTATCTTGACGTCATAACTATGACATGACACTACTTGGCAATACTGTTTATCTTGACATTATTACACATTGTCATAGATCTGACGTCATGTCAAGATAAACAGTAGTGTCATGTCATAGAATACCCAACTTACTACTTGCTTTCCTGAATTAATGTATTCCTTTACTCAAAAGGACATTAAGCTATGCATGCAAACTCGGCATAATTCTCTTATAGAATTTCAAAAGCAGTTGCACCATCACCCACACTCCAGTCGCAAGACTGGGCTAGCAGAAACTCACTTGTTTTTGTTAGTGTCACTGTGCTCCCCCCTTTGTTCCTGTCCCAGACGTGGTGGGTGACTAAAATCATAAACTGCGCCTGTGGTAGGCGTCTGCTATAACGTAGACATTAAATTTTTTTACTTGACTTGGCATGCAAAATAAACTACTGCCTCATACCTATAAGCCATAGCTCACTGAGTATTCTTGATAATATGCATGTTCGATGTTCCCGTACATCTGCAATAATACAGTATTTCATATTTTTGCAAACATAACTGATATGTTTAACAAATGGGTACCAATTTACATGTTAAATCTATGTGGCTATTTTTAACAAATGTTGACGTTTACATGTTGAATATATCTGGCTATTTTTAACAAATTAATGTTGATGTTTACATGTTGAATGTATGTGTCTATTTTGCTTTGTATTCCTTCTCAGATGATGCTGTGATAATTCAACTGACAGAAACATTCATGTTAATGTTTCTTGTCATTTGGTTCCACATCGAAAAACAATTACTGCAACTTCTCCATTTACTTAATTATCTTTTATGTTTGTGATCCCACCAAAAATGTTTTGTGTTTTTGTGTTATGACTGTGTTCGTAATTTATACTAAAACAATTATTTTAACTCTCGTTTTTCACTTACCAGTATTTAATTTTTTATTTTTCATGTTGATGTAATACAAACATTCCGTCCATTATTTTTATGATTTTTCCTCTTTTTATATTTTTGTATTACGGTATGTTATTTTACTCTTTTCCCCCTATATGTGTATTTATTCATTCTTCACTGTAAGACATTTTTACTAGGTTGTGTTTTACCAAATCATTTTACCATGGTATAATATGAAAAGGTGAGGTATTTTGTGCCATTGAATATTTTTTAGTTTTAGATTTTAAAATTTATTTAAAATATTTAATTTTGAAGGATATTTTGTCACTACTAGTCGATGTTCCTTTTTGGTTCATAATTTAAATTAATTTTAATATTTTGCCAGGCTTTCATTTATCCTTCTGATTTTATGAACATACCAGCAGTATTATGTACTTGAAACAGCGTGAAAATAAAAAATACAGTGAAACCCCTCTAAACCGGACCCCTTTTAAACCGGAATTCTCTCAAAACCGGACAAACAATTTGGTCCCAATGTGTCCATTTAATGTAAATCCAACCCCTGAAAACTGGACACCTCTGAAAACCGAACATTTTACTTGGTCCCAAAGGTGTCCGGTTTAGAGGGGTTTCACTGTACATACATTTACAATGCTTAAACACTCGCGTTTAAATAACAAAAACAGCCTTTGTAAATTCGGACCTATTTGTTTGACACCTAACAGCCATGGATTAAACAATATATCGGATGTGATTATTATTATTACTGTCAGCTGGAAGGGAAACCATCAACTCATAAAACAGCTGTTAGTGGTGCCCTATGCTGTGTTACCTGTGTGATTAATTAGCAGCTGGGAGGACAGGTGTGTTACTGACCTTGGTGGTCCAGTGGTTAAGCTATCAGTGTACTGAAATTAAAACTCAGTAGACCAGTTCTTTGTAAAGCTGTACGATGTGGCATCATCCCCAAGTGTGGCCATCATGTCCTATTGGACCTCCCGGGTGTTAATGCTTTGAGGTAGAATACTGGATAGGATAGGATAAATTGTTTAATGTCCATGTTCAGAGCCAGGCTGTTATAGCAGACACCTCTCCCAGGCAAAATAAAATATTCCTGATATTGTAGCTTTAAAACAAACCTGGAATATTTATTCTAAATGATTAAATATTAAAAATATTCCACATATTGTAGCTTTTAAACAAACTTGGAACATCTATTCTAAATGATTAAATATTTAAAATATTCCACATATTGTAGCTTTTAAACAAACTTGGAACATCTATTCTAAATTATTAAATATTAAAAATATTCCTGATATTGTAGCTTTTAAACAAATCTGGAACATCTATTCTAAATGATTAAATATTAAAAATATTCCACATATTGTAGCTTTTAAACAAATCTGGAACATCTATTCTAAATGATTAAATATTAAAAATATTTCTGATAATAGATATTGAAACTTTAAAACAAATTAATAGCAAAATAATAAAACAACTGAGATTTAGTAAAATTTCTGTCACATGAATTATTTGTTTAAATGTAAAATAAATAAAACATCTAATTCAGTACAGCAACCGTTGACAACGAATGATCATGTTTTTTCAAAAATCATTTAACAATTAGGTTTTTAAAAAGAATATTTTAATAATTATTATTTTTTCTATATTACGATAAGAGTTGAATTAAAGATATTATTATTAGTTTACTGTACAAAATTGTGAACTGATTGTAAGCATATTCTGTAATTTGATTGGCTAATTTCAAATGAAAATAACAGCTGGAAAGCTAATGAAAACAATAGAAAAAATATGTTTCATTTAAAAAAAGTAAAGTTTGTTTTGTTTAACGACGCCACTGGAACACATTGATTTTTATCATCATCGGTTATTGGACGT
>JAUTWP010085067.1:0-12223 GCA_033042655.1 Cyathermia naticoides
TGTAAAATGCTATAAGACTTACATACCTAGTAATCCTTGTCCAAACCAGACTTTTATAAAACACATGGTTTTCTTGCACTTTTTCTTACCTTAACTATAGGACTTGGAGGTAATATCTAGTTTTATGGATCAGACTATTTGTTTTATTCCGTAAATATATGCACTCCCACAGACAGGAGGACACATACCACGGCCTTTGATGAACCAGTTGTGGAGCACTGTTTGGAACGGAAAACAGCCAAAACTGCAGCTGGGTTCACTGAAAAGGATTGATCCGACGACCGACCGCTTCAAAGTGTGGGGCACGCTACAGAACAACAGAAATTTATGTTCTGAATAAAGTTCTGTTCTGTTCTGAATAAAGTTCTGTTCTACGACCGACCGCTTCAAAGGGTGGGGGCACTCTACCGACTGAGCTACATCCCGCTCCACTTCTGAACGTACCCCTAGCGACTTCTTGGAAGAGTTAATCACTTTGTTTGTCTTTTACTGTTTGCTAATCGCTCGCTTGTCGCTTAGAACGCAGTCTCGCTGTCACGGCGATGCACGCTCTCCACACACGATTCACGTCAAATCTCGCGCACGCACGTCTCGCGAGAAATAGCGGCACGAAGAGTGTCGCTTCAAAAATAGGAATCACCATACAAGCGGTTTCAGATTTGACGTTTTTCACATTAGCATGAATAGCGAAATTATATGTTATGAATTAATGTTAATCAGTATTGGTTGTTGTTATTGTAATCATCTGCAAGTCAGAACAGTCACTTCTAAGCAATGAGCAGGGTTTTGTTTGAAGGAAAGGAATGAGAGTTTAACACACCAACACATTGTTTAATAAGTGGCTATTAAAGAGCAAGTCAATGTTCTTTTAGAAAATGGATTGGGCTTTTTGGTTCTGTTGTAGTTGTTTTTGTTTTAGACTGCGTTCTAAGCGACAAGCGAGCGATTAGCAAACAGTAAAAGACAAACAAAGTGATTAACTCTTCCAAGACGTCGCTAGGGGTACGTTCAGGAGTGTAGCTCAGTCGGTCGGTCGTAGGGTCGATCCTTCTCAGTGGACCCAGTTGCAGTTTGGGTTATTTTCCGTTCCAACCAGTGGTCCACAACTGGTTCATCAAAGGCCGTGGTATGTACTGTTCTGTCTATGGAAAAGTGCATAATTATAAAAGCGGGTTTCCTTCTTGAAGGTGTGTCAAAATGATCATATGAATGATGTCCAATAACCGATAAGATAAATATCAATGTGTTCCACCAGTGGCGTCGTTAAACAAAACAAACTTTTGGTTGATGATGATGATGATGATGATGATGATGATGATGATGATGACGATGATGATGATTTTGTTGTTGCTGCTGGTGTTTTTGTGTTGTTATTATTATTATTATTATTATCAACTACTATATAAAAATCATAGTTTTGTCTGTTTCTGCTCCTTGTGATTTTTGGTGGGAAGTTTTTTTTTAAACAAAAAGACATTTCAACTATGAAAGAATGTTGTTATCTGGATATCGTTTGTATGTAATCACCATCATACTGATAGATGTAATTTGTAAACATCAATGTAATGTTGTTTTTTCAGGCCAGTATTTTATGATTCTAATTCAATATAATTACATGTATTTGTAAGAACCAATCTCATTGGATGTCTATTAAAATCTCAGGTTGTAAAACCACCTATATGTCATGGCAAATTCCCAGGTGCTCTACTGAACAACGCCCAATAGCCAATTTTCCTTTTTTTCGAGCTGTCTATAAATAACATATTTCATTGTTTAAAGGAAACTGTCTTTTCTACAAAAGTTTAAAGTATATGCCTGATACATTAAATTCTATAATTTATTCTATATTTTTTTAATCTAATCAGTGGTACACAAACGGTTCATTAAAGATTGTGGCATGTACTGTCTGGTCTGTGGAAAACTGCATATAAAAATCCTTTGCTGTTGATCGGAAAGAGTAGCCTATGTGGCAGAAACGGGTTTCCTCTGTTAAAAAGATGGTTCTTAAAGACCACATATTTGACGTCCAATAGCTGATTATTAAAAACCAATCAATGTGCTCTATTGGCGTCGTTAAATAAAACAAACTTTATGGGCCGAATTTACGAAGCGTGTTTTCACTTACACGCGTGTAACTACATACATTTACAATGGTTAAACACGTGCGATTAACCAAAACATACTACTTAAATTCGGCCCTATAATTATTATGTTTGAGTTCCAATAGTCGATGATTAAAAAGCAATCGATGTACTTTATTGTCGTCGTTAAATAAAACAAACTTTACAGTTTTCATTACTTTCGTTTTGGTGGCGCAACGTTCTCTTTGGGTGGCATTTCATGCTGACTTCATACAATAGGATTTCACGGATCTTCAACACGGCTTGTTTTCATACCTCAGCGGAAAACACGGTGCGCACTCACCAAGGTGGAAGATGAAAAAGAAACACTTTGATCCGGCCATTGTGCTGCTGAATGGGTGTTTTCAGTGTTAAGGTAAATCTCTTCTGATCGGGGTAATGGAGCACCTGCTCTGCGTCATTTCTTTACTTTGTCGTCTGCTCAGAACGTGCCTAGATCTCGCGAGAGTCACGTCATCGACGAGTCGCGCATACACCGTCGAGCAGACACAGCCTCGCACTCGCACAAAGGGGCGGGGCCAAACGAAACGGAAAAACGTAACTAGATGAAACGTTTGTTATGAAGTGATAATATTGCCAAAAATGTTTGGGATTTTGTCTCTTTTTGTGTTTTTTGTGTTTTTTGTTGGTTTGTTTGTTTTTTGTGTTTTTTTACTAATTAAAACTATAAATACAGCTGCAGGCTTTCATACATTGTTACTTTAATAAACAGAATGTTTTGTTTTTTAAAGTCAAGTCAAGGTTTTAATGTCTACATTCAGAACAAACGGTTATAGCAAATGCTTTTATTGGTTCCAGTTGTGACTTCAGTAATCTCCGTTTTACAAGATAGGATTTTTAAAATATAATTAAAATCATATAACAAGTTTGTAGCCACTGATAAGATAAAAATCAATGTGCTCTAGTGGCGTCATTAAATAAAACAAAACTTTACTTTAACAAATTTATATTTGTGGTGTCCTTAGAAAAAATTATTTTTATTGGAACACCATAAATATTTAGAAGAGTTTTGACCAAAGGTATTCTAAGACTATCCCATAAATAATTATGTTTAACATTCCTAGTTATAGCGTACCCCTATTTGATGAAAGTATGCCAACATGACTGTACTGGTCAGATAATTAATGTTTACCCATCACCAGATATATTCAAGGACGCATGTCTGAGGCACACACTCTAACAGAGCCAGAATTTCTGTCCAAGTCAGGTAAAGGTTATTGCGTCATTAGTAAACGTATTTATTTTGATCACAAAATTGTATTACTTCACAAAATGGTGTGCATGTATTTTCCATATATACTGTACGAGCACAAATAGTTTAAATGATTGATTTTCCAATAATAAAACTAACAGCAGAAGAATGATGCATTTATACAGTTCAGTATATTGTTTGTAAAATCACCACTTGTTTTGTGTTTTTCGTAGTGATTCTACGCTTGTTTGATGTTCTTCATGGTGATTCCGTGCACCTTTGATGTTCCGCATCGTGTCGTCATGCTGTTTTCTCACAGGTCCGCATTCTTGTTCTCGCGAGACGAGATTTCGTGCTTCTTTCTCAGTAGAGCAGCCATGTTACATCTTCCGCTCATTAGAAAAAAGATAGGAGGGCCTGTAGCTGTGATGCTACAAGTAGATGGAGTAAAGAATAAAAAAGGTCATACATTGAAAAGTCTTTTCTTTGGTCCAGTGTGAGGCGGAAACTAGCACGGCTGGGCTAATTCACGAAATGCACTAAATCGTTGCCTACTTGACCTTTAACATAACCAGTGCAACAAAGCGATTCAATATAAGTTTCAAAGAATGTAAGACGTTCGTTTACACCATCTAATCTGTCCGTGTATGTTATAGAAATTAAACCAAAGGGATACAAAGTACAAGTAAACCTCGTTGGGTGAAAATCGGACATATTTTATGAAGGAATACTAGCATTATTGGTTTTCCGTTGGGAGCGGTCTCTGTTTTTCTCAGGTGATAATGTTTTGTAGGTACTTTTTTTAATTGGATGTCATTAACCATTTCTATAAATTCCATTCATTCCGTCAGAGTAAAGTTTGTTTTGTTTAACGAAGCCACCAGAGAATTTTTTTATCTTGTCGTCGGCTATGGGACATCATAGTCATTTTGACATTTCAAACCCGTTGCCGCCATGTAGGCTATTCTTTCCGATAAGCAGAAAGGCATCCTTTATATGCACTTTCCCACAGACAGGACAGCACATACCATGGCCTTTGATGAACCAGTTGTGGAGCACATGGTGGAACGATTTAGTCAGAGTCAATATCTTATTTCTCAAAGACGGAGAATATATTCCAAAAACAGGAAGGCAAGGAATGTAAGGAAATTAATGTTTTAACAACATCTTAACACATCATTTAATCAGCAGCCATTACTATTAGGTTTCTTCCCGTCCTGGATAGGGTGTCCGGCATTGTCGGACCGTACCCAGGAGGGGCGTGCTTGAACACTTATTTAGTGATGTAAGCACGTTAAATAAATTCTAGTTCCAAATATTTTAATATACTGTATTTACGATTCATTGACTTTCAAAAGAAACCTGCTGTTCCCACATAGGTTACTCTTTCCAATGAACGTCCAATAGCTGACGATAAGATAAAAATCAATATCCTCCAGTGGCGTCGTTAAACAAAAACTTTCTAAAAACAGCAATGATATTTATATATACTTTTCCACTGACATGACGGCACACACGTCAATAATATTGGTTAACCACTATTTGGAATGTAAAATAGCCCAAATGCAAACAGATCCACTGAGAAGGATCGATCCAACAACCAATCTCATCACAGGCGGACGATCTACCTCATAAGTTATGTCCCGCTCTTGAAAGGCAAGGAATCACTAGCGTGGTATGAAGAAGAGTATACAGCTGTAATTAAAAAGTGAACAGAATGACATTTATTTAAACAGGACCAGTGCATCTAATGGCTTATATATGGTGTGAATAGAGTGACTAGCTACACCTCCTATCAAAAAAGTAAAATTTGTTTTATTTAACGATGCCACTGGAGCACATTGATTTTTTTATCTTATCATCGGCTATTATATATGTGGTCATTTCGACACATTTCATCAAAGGAAACCATTACTATTATGCTTACTCTTTCCGATAAGCACCAAGGGGTCTTTTATATCCACATTCTCACAGACAAAACAGAGGACAGCACATACTACGCCCTTTGGTGAACCACTGAATGGAACGGAAATTTCTTTTTTATTTTCATTCTAAACGTATTTATTGCATTTTACGAATTTACTACATGTTAACCCAATTAGACTACCTCCTTGTTTTATTTCTATATCTGCCACTGGATCCATGTTGGAAATGGTGCACCGCAAACAGATGTTCTGTAATTTTAAAACCCGCTTAATTTTCATTGGTTACCACTGTTACAAGGACGCCATCTTGAAAATATTGTTTTGCGGATTCTATAATGATTGATTAAATCGTAAAATAAAGTTAAACTACAGCGATAAAATATATTCTACCAAAGCAAACAGAAACGAATCTTTCATCGTGTTTTTGATGATCGTTTTATCCGCTTATTTTTATAAGGATTATTATCATTTTAGTATCCCAGAATTCAACATTATCGTAACAGCGCCATCTGTTACAGGTGCGACAACTATGAAAGAAGAAACTATAAAACACATTTCTCAAATAAGGTGTATTTTTATGATAAAACATTTAGTTTGATAACAACTGTATATTGTACACAAAACAAAGGATTTCTGAGAGCAAAATGTCACAATTCAGACCATGACGTTTTCCTTTCATACAAGATGCGCAACATATATCACTTTCGACACAGTCAAAACGGCAACATTTATCACTTTTGACACAGTCAAATCGGATTTCTATGAACATTCATTGGTCAACAAAACCGCGTTGCCTGGATACCGTCTGTGGTGCAGAAAACGATTCCCACGACAAACAAATGTGGGTGAAAGCAATGTGACTGTATAAATAAGTACATGTTCAGCGCGTACGATTGGTCTCACGAAGTACTTGGTAAACTCGTCGCATACAAATGCTTTCTTTGTAAAACACAATATCATTTTGGACGTTTGGGTGGACACGATTAATGAAAAACGATCGTTTTCACATTTACACATTTTTTCTTCAGTGATGTCTAACCACCTGCCTGCCACCAGTATGGTGTGTTTTATTGCCAGATTATGTATAGAAATGTAATTTGTTTCAATTTTGGACCTTGTTTTGTGCAGAGATGAGGTTTTGATAATAAGCGATTAGTTGCAGTATGATGGGTTTATTCTCTATTGGCAGATTATGTATAGAAATGTAATTTGTTTCAATTTTGGACCTTGTTTTGTGCAGAGATTAGGTTTTGATAATAAGCGATTAGTTGCAGTATGATGGGCTTATTCTCTATTGGCAGATTATGTATAGAAACGTAATTTGTCTCACTTTTGGACGTTGTTTTGTGGAGATATGATTTTGAAAATGAGATTTGTTGTTCAGGTTTTAGCTGATATTGTAACAAACTATTCTGAATTTGTTGTTATCGAAACGTTTGTAAATAAAAACATAAATTTTTATTTTTACTATTTATCCATGCTATGGAAACAACCTTTTCAGTCCAGAATTTTAAAACTTTTTTAGTATTCCATTAATTATAAAACATAAATATAATTTTTTTAAATTATTAAATAAAAACATCATACTATTATCAAATTTCAATAATGAGCTAACAGCTGCTATTAATATTAATAAAACTTCTGTTCTATTCTGATCAATTATTGGGATTGTCATGTACAAAGATACAATTTCAATCATGATAGCAATGCGGTCTTCAAATTTTTATCACTGATTTAAACCTGTTTTAAACTCTTTGTTTAACCTAATGATCTAAATAAATGAATAATTTAAAGTGGCACTGGTGACAGGCACGCTGGGGTTCTCTGGCCAAAGAGTATTTGATACCAATGGTCGAGATTGTACTAAGAATCTGATGTCCAGTCGCTGACCACTTGAGTCATCACATAAGCACTTGTCACCTGCTTCTGGAAGCAGAAGAATTCTCAGTTCGTACTTTGCTTCCACATTCATTCATGTCTGGCGGTCACCGGACACAATTTTGGAACATGAGGTTGAAATTTCACAAACAGACTCGAGGCAAGAATGGTCAGTTTTATGTCCAAGATGACCAGCTCCGAGTTGTCATTGTAACACCCTGGTTTTTGGCCTCTTGGTCATTCTCTCACGATATGAGGCAAAAGTCACACCCTTTGTTTTTGGTCATTGTTACCTTTGGCTTTGATGATCGTGTGTTAACAATGAGAGAAGTCCGGACTCCACAGTTTATCTGCACTTGATTGGCCAAAAAAGGCGTTAAATACACCATCAGGAATGGCGCGTGTACGCCCAGATGCTTCCCCCAAAACCAGCACGTGTCTAGGTGGTGCTGTTTTCTTGCCCGCTATCGGAGTTAAGCGTGTCTGGTCGTCGTTTAGACCTGCTACCCATTCCAAGCAGTGTGTACTCGGGGATACGACGTTGTTGTTCTGTTGTAGGCTGTCGTCGAGGCAGTGACGGGCCGGCATCTGTCATTGTTTATCTCGGTGGTGTAAAAGTGTTGACCTCTTCACCGTTGCACAAGCCTGTGAAGACAAAAACAATACTACAAAATGAGAAGAGTGTTTGAGAACACACAAAGACGATATTCCGGCGTCGCCTGCGCGAGTTACGAATCAAACATTGGCCTTACGTCACCATTCGTCTAGAAATAGCAGAGACAAATAGCAATAAGTCTTCTGCAATGGCTCATGAGTGAAGTCAAAAGTTTTAACGTCAACTTTCAAAACAAAATTAGTGACTTTGCCAAGGCACATGTTTTAGAAATAGCAGAAACAAATACTAATAATTAAGTCAACCGCAATGGTTCACGTGTCAAGTCAAAAGTTTTAACGTCTACTTTCAAAACAAGTGATCTCCGTGGACCAAGACAGTGACTTTACCAAGGCAAATGTTTTAGAAATACCAAAGAAATAGAAATATGTCCTCTGCAATGGCTCACGTCTAGATTCAGAATAAGCTGTTAAAGTAGAAATCAGTGGTCGCCGTGGTCCACTACAGTAGCTTTACCAAGGCAAACGTTTTAATGTCCACATTCAGAACTAGCTATTATAGCAGACGCTTGTCTTTGGCCCAAGTTATGATTTCAGTGATCTACGTGGTCCAACACAGTGACTTTACCAAGACAAAAGTTTTAGAAATATCTGAGACAAATACAAATGTCTTCTCTAATGGCTCACGAGTCAACTCAAACGTGTTAACGTCTATATTCAGAGCAGCTGTTATAGCAGACGTCTCTCCCAGGCGTCGTTTATGGTTCAAGTCACCTATTGCGTCCGGGAGAGGTGGGACACACCTCAAGCTTGCTTGAGCTTATTTGTACAGTAATTTGATTGATTCTTAATTGAATGTACCGCTAAGCACATAAACAAATTTAACAAACTTTATCTGCTATGACTATGAGTGGTATTGTCCGCCATTTTGAATACTACATTCTACACAACAGTACATGACTTGTTCTCTACATATTACATAGTGTTATATCAATATTAATTTTAAATAAAACAAATTCTGTGATTTACTTACATGTTGTTTTCTTGTGCACCACTAAGATCATATTTATGGATTTTAAAATAAAGTAGGAGACAGAAGAAGACAATGCTGCGATATAACAATGATGTTGAGAATATAGTATCCAAGTGCTAGATGTTAGACTCGACCAGTCGACTCGACGTGACGGCTGAAAAATAAAAACAAACTATATTAGTTATAAAAAATAACATGTGGTATGTGATTGTTTGTCTTAGTGGAATGTATATAAAAAGATTCTTGCTGCTAAACAAAGAGTATTTTGTGTGATGGAAGCGGATTGTATCACAAATGATATAATTTAAAAATTATTTAGATAAAATATAAACCAAAAACTATATTATTATTAGTTATAAAAAATAGCCTGTGGTATGAGGTGGTTTGTCTTAGTGGAATGTATATAATTTAAGATTCTGGCTACTAAACAAAGAGTATTGAAGTGCTTAAAGTCAATCCTTTTAAAAAAAAAGTCCAGAAGAATTAATTCGTTCACTCTTGTTTGGATAGAAGTCACCGAACTTACAGTATATGAATGTGTGTGTGCATGCGCGCGTGCGTGCGTGCGTACGTGCGTGTGTGTGTGTGTTTGTGTATGTGTGTATATGTAGGTATGCATGTATTGTGTGTTTGTTTTTTGTGTGTATGTGTGTGTATGTGTGTGTATGTGTGTGTATGTGTGTGTATGTGTGTGTATGTGTATGTGTATGTATGTATGTATGCATGTGCAGCTATATATGTATATTTATACACATAATATACATCTATATATAGTATTATTTTAATAATAAGCTTAATCGTAATTTTATTCATTCATTACCTATTAATACAGTTACTGTTGCTTTTGAGTTTCTGAACGCTTATGCTAACGCGTATGGTTGCGGCGGTTATTCGGCTGGAACTATTTAATTGACGGAGTGCACCCTGGTGTGTGATTACGCTGACTGAGAATGATGCCAGTATTATGATAGGCTAGCAGGCTATTCCCTCGCGCCAGATAGTGACCCGGATGCACGTCTGTTTCACAGAGACTGCGCAGACGTAGAACCATTTTTATTTTATTTTTTATTTCGCAACAAAATATACAGCATGAATAATACAATAACTTATATTAATAACAAATAAATAAGAATAAATTAATGTGATTAAAAAAGTATCTAACATAAAAATTATGTATTAAAAGTCTACAATAATTATTATATGTACATATAATTATAATAAATTTCATCCAAATTAAATTTTTGTCTAATATGCTCTAGTGGCGTCGTTAAATAAAACAAACTTTACTTTGATTATGGTTGTTATATTTTGAATGGTTTGTGATGTATTTAGCCATACATTTTTTTTTCTTTATGCAAATCTAAATAATGCCGGTTCCTCATTTGGTGTTAAACATAAAATTTCATTTATCGTATTAATTGTTTAACAACAAAGGTACCTATCTCGGAACTAGAATCGGTGCCTTTAAATGTGACTACAAATACTGCATTTGAATGTGACATCCCTGTTTATTGTTTTAACACCACAATAATGAACACAGGTAACATGTGGTCTGATTGATGACGTAATTCCACGCTATCAGATTTCCTCATTGGATAAAAAATCTGTTAGAATAATCAAGCAACGCGTTTGTAGCCGCATATCCGTAACAGATAAAATACGATGTTTCAAATAATAGTAAACAGTTGTACTGATGTGCAGCCTAATTAGATTGCTTTTCAATTAATTATCATCCGTTGATATTTGCAACGAAGGGATTCGACATTAAAATGCATGTAAATAGTTTTCAAAACGTTCTTAAATCTTCCATAAATTATTTTATTTCAAACGTTTATTATGACGAAGTGATTGGATATTGAAATAAATAGTATTAATTTAAAGTTTTTAAAAATTATCGATTTCATTTTATTTATTACACTATTTCTATCAGATTTTTTTAATTTATTATTTTTTTTATTACTAGGTTTAATATTTTGTTTGTTTGTTTTTGTTTGTTGTTTTTATTAATTTTATTTATTATTTTAATTACTAAATTATATGGAAGTCAAATGAAAAGGTTTAAAATCTACCTTTTTATTTTATTTGTTTTATTTGTTTCTTGTTGTTTTAATTTCTTCAAAAGACGATTATATGAAAATCACGTCAGGGAAAAAGTTTTAATGTCTACATTCGGAACAAGCTTTTATGGTAAACGCCTGAAAAGTTCTGAACTGGGGAATAAGTCAAATGTTTCAAAAAATGTTAATAACGAATAAAAGTTTAACAGTGTAAAATGTAATTATTTTTATGATAAGCGAGGAATCAAAGATTTTTTTATTATCGATGTGGACTTTAATTTAGAACCACACGTGTTCCCGAATGCACGTGATGGCATGATGTTAACACCAAGACTTCTCAGCGTGATATGAAATGCGTAGAAAAAAGCTTAAGCAGATTAACCAATCGCGTTACGAGCAGGTGTCATGCCACCCTTTACGTTTGTGCGTGCCATATCACTGTCGTATCAATAATGATATGAGGTGTTGAGTTATTTTTTTAATCAGTTAATAATGCTATTTTATATCATTAGATAACGTGTGGTGTACTCCACGTATGATAGGAAATATAGTCAAACCTGTATCAAGCAGCCACCCAAGGGAGTAACAAAACGTGGTCTCTTAAGAGATGTGGCTGCTTAATACAGGTTATATTTACTTAATTAGCTGATTTGACAGAAAATAAAATTAATGTGAACTTTGAAGACAGGTGGCTGCTTAAAACAGGCGGTCGCTTGAGATAAAAATCAATGTGATCCAGTGGCATCGTTAAATAAAACAAACTTTACCTTTTACAATAGCCGATGATAAGACAAAAAATCAATGTGATCCAGTGGGGTTGTTAATTATTTTTCTGTAAACAACATACTGAAACGCAATAAAAAAAAACAAGTTCCTCCAGTGCATTACTCAAACATGTGTTAGCTAACTAAAGAGGAATGTATTTTTATTATCTATTGCTTATAATGAGTGATAGAAATGGTTTGTGCTATGCTAATAAATAAACATCTTGGAAGATATCAGTAATGTTGTTTTTAACATTCTCAATCTGGATATAATTAATTGCGTGTAACTGTTGGGTTATATTTTAAATAAATTATTTTATGGAAAAAAACATTTGATTTTGAAATATAAATAACTAGAAGAGTCAATTTTAATAGTAATGATGCTAATGATGACTTTATTGTCATCTTTAATGGAATGCATGTGTATCTGAATTTATGTGCATGTGTGTATACACGTATATTTGTGTGTGTGTGTTTGTATGTGTGTATGTGTGTGAGTGCGTGTGTGTGTATGTGTGTATGTGTGTTTGTGTGTGTGTTTGTGTGTGTGTTTGTGTGTTTGTCTCTCTCCGTGTGTGTGTGTGCGTGCGTGCGTGCGTGTGTGTGTGTTTGTCTCTCTCC
>JAUTWP010085178.1:0-12222 GCA_033042655.1 Cyathermia naticoides
TCCAATAACCGATGATAAGATAAAAATCAATGTGTTCCAGTGGCGTCGTTAAACAAAACAAACTTTACTTTTGAATAGCTAACATTCATCAGATCGATCCTTCTCAGTTGTCCATTTGAACCATTGGTTTACAACTGCTTCATTAACATTGTGGTATGTGTTACCTGTCTGTGGGAATGTGCATATATAACACTCCTTGCTGGTTATAGAAGAGTGGCCTATTATTGTAACAACAGCAGGTTTCCTCTAACAAAATTTTCAGAAGAGTGGTCACTGGTAGCGTGTCAGCCAGTGAATCGGTTGGCTATAGGATCAATCCTTCTCAGTGGACCCATTTTCAGTTTGAACTATTTCCCCTTTCTACCAGTGGTCTACAACTGGTTTATCAAAGTCTGTGGTATGTGCTATCCTGACTATGAGTGCATATAAAAGAACTTGCTGTTTATCAGAAAGTGTAGCATATGTAGCAGCTGTGGGTTTCCCATAAAACTTTCAGAATAACCATATGTTTGATGTCCAATAGCCAATGATTAAAAAGCAAAAAATGTGCTCTAGTGGTGTTGTTAAATAAAACAAGCTTTACTTTATAATCAAATAACAAGAATAAATTGTAATAAAACAAACAAATAATTGATGACAATAAATTAATTTATTCTGTAATGCTGTTTGAACCAACTTGTGAGATTCTTGGCCAATGGAATACAAAATACAAAACCAAGATCATAGATTCCATGCTAACAAAGAAATGCTTATACATGTTTTCATCTGATAGACACGGCAATGTTAAACAGATCCAATGTAAAGTAGAGACTCAAAACAATTGTAGGAACTTTCTGTAACATGGCAGTAACAAAGATTATACATACAGAAAACCACAAAAACAATGTTTATAGAGATGATAAACAAATGTTTTAGTCAATTTGAGAACACAAAAATGGCTGCCAGAGAGATAAAATGAATCTCAAAATTTAAATAAATTTTAATTACAAAAGAAAAGTTTAGTTTTTTTACCATTTTCAAACATTCAACCTAAAAGAAAATTTATAAGGTAACCAGTGACGGATCCAGAAATTCCATTTAGTGTGTGTGGGTGGGGGAAATGATGAGCATAAGTGCCACAAACATTCCCGAAAATATTTCCAATGTAAAACAATTGAAAAATAGCAAAATTTAGACCCCCTGCTAGATCCACCACCGGTAACCTGTTTGCTTAAGCATCCCTTTGACTTGGTTTAGTGCAGTGACAGTTTTTTAACATAATAATTTTGTCATTCAGTTTACCCTCAGAGTGTATAATATATTATTATTATTTAAAAACTCATCAATGTTGGTAAAAAATATGCTTAGCTCCAAAATGACATATCTCTGCACAAGACGAAATCCAAGGAATATTAGCCATATTTTGATAGCAGTGGAAAGAATAGACGGACAGCTGGTTGGACATAACATCACTACACAGTTCATATGAATTTTGGGACTGTGGTTGTAACAAATTCAATACAATGCATACATACAAATATGTATATGTTCAAGTGCTTCAGAAAAACAAACAAGCAAACAGAGGACTAGTGTTGAAGATACTAGTACATTTATACACAGTGCTCGTAATTAACATAATGTACAGTTCTCATTCGTCAAAGAATAAATAGTGTTATCTACACAACAGTTTTCAAATACATTTGGTGGCAAGTGTTTGCATTAAATAACTAACTATATCATTTTTTTACCATCGTAAAAAGACTTATTAATCTGTTTTCAAAATGCTTCTAATTAAAATTAGATAAGAAATACTGGTAAATAAGATAAAGATTTATTATAGTTTGGAGAAGCTCATTAGTGCTAGAACTGGGTTAGGGTATTTTCCAAATTTTCACATACCTATTTCTGGCATTAGGGACATCCAAATGTGCTATTTTTACCAGTTATAGAATGAGGTCAATAAATCATGTTCAATTGTATTTTTTCAAGAATACATTTCTTCCACAACAAAATATTTTGCACACAAAATGAGGATATCAATTTTATACCAAAACATCACATGCCCCAGGGTTGAATTTAAGAATTTGTAACCCACAGAAATTATGAAAGTTTTAGCCATGGGTGAAAAGCTCACCGAAAGTAATTTTGATTCAACCAACGGCAATTTGTTAAAACTTAACTTTTGCAACAAATAAACATAACAGAAGAGTTATTTTCCCACTGGTAAAAAATATACCAATGGTGAATCACCTTATCTAAGGCAATTTTACAAAACCAGTGACAATAGCCACAGGTGCCGTTATTAAATTTGATCCCTATACCCAGTTCAGGCCCTAAGCAGACGATAATACATAAATATTGTATCAGAAATAAGAGGTAATTCTTTTATCAGAAATACCAGTAATTACTGAATGGCTTATCAAATACTTATTGTATCAGAAAAAAGCATTAGATTGCTAATTTTGTATCAGAAATAATGAGAGAAAAAAATATTGTATAAAAAATAACAATTATTTTTTTTTTATCAGAAAATATGATACAGTAATGTTTGTATCAGAAATACTGTAATAAGGTATGTATTACATCAGAAATGTGAGACAGATCATTATCGGATCAGAAATACTGTTATAAGGTTTTTATTATGATAGAAACTGATACATTATTCAGTGTATCAGAACAAATGTGAGACAATTTTATCAGACTATTTATGGCATTACAAATGTAAGTCAGTAATTATTTTATCAGAAAGGTGAGACAATTTTATCAGAAATACTGTAGTTATGGCATTAGAAACGTGAGACAGTAATGATATAACATGAGACAGGTTATCATTTTCCTGGGATAAAGTATAATACTGATTCATCATAGCAGGATGATGACACTATTCCGCCTTGTTCAAGACAGGTCAAAACAAAAGCAAAAATAAATAGTAGTTGTTACATTAGTAGTACAATGATGTCATAGTTTGAAAGCGAGGCTGAACTCCATGTACTAGCTTCTATACAGGTTATATCATCTACCAGTCTATACAAACTGACTTCGTCTATGCATGGAAGTTTGATCAAAACGGATCAAAAGTAATAAGTTGTGTAATTGTTTGTGCTATGTTTTTTACTATAATTTCCAATTTGTTTACATTTACAACATGCTGGTAACTCTACATATAAAAATTGAAGAACAAAAACGTAAAACAATCAGGGTCATATTTTGTTTAAAACTGGAATATTGCAAATTCTAACTTTGTAGTCTGATATTAAACACTATATTTTATTTTCAATTCACATTATAAACGACAGTGATAATTTTTTCCTTACTATAGGCTTGTACTAAAATCTGTGTGTTGACATAAATAGACCTTGATTGTTTTATGTTTGTTTCTTCAACTATAATTTAATAAATATAATTAGAATGACCAGAAACATGTAGCATTGGCAAAACAGAATTGTTGAACAAATGTGATTAAATGCTTAGTGTTAACTGGAAACAAAATTGTCAAACTAGTCATTAGCTAGCAAACTCGTACAAACTCGTTAGCTAGCAAAGTTAAGTACAAACTCGTTAGCTAGCAAACGTAAGTACAAACTTGTTAGCTAGCACAGGTAGGTACAAACTCGTTAGCTAGCACAGGTAGGTACAACCCAATTAGCGAGCACAGGTAGGTACACCCTTGTTATCAGGTAAGTATAAAACTTGTTACCTGCATAGGTAAGTACAAACTGTTTGTTTAATTTATATACTACTATAATCCAGCCATAGGATTAGCCATCACAATAGATGTTGATTACAAACATAGAACAAATAAACATGTATTGGTAGCAGGTATCTGCCGTTCCACCTATTTAACAGTTGTCACTTTCATTCAAAACAATAATTATTTTGTTTTCATTGCATCTAAAACTATATGATCTGGTTCAAATTTTAATTTTACATTTCAGTATAATTATTAAACACAATTCATTAATAGTCTATGACTTAATGAAATAAAAAATATTAAGAAAGAATGATTTTTAATTCATTGAATTGTTAAATTACTTTAAAATTTAATTCTGCAATAAATATGTAATAAACATTATTTTTTGTAATCGACGTCTCTGTGTGGCCAATCACAGCAGAGTATGAAGCTGCTATATACAGAACATGTATGTAAAATACACGCAATCTACATACTTGAAAAACATTACAAAATATGTAATATAAATAGTCTACAATCTTAACAACAATGACTCAAACACAGACCAACCTCCCTCGTGTACATTTCTTACTGTGACATATAATGTATATTTCATGTATTTGACATACATGTTAATTTCACATGTGTGACATACAATGTTTATTTCACATCTGTGGTATACAATGTATATTTCATATATGTGACATACATGTTTATTTCACATCTGTGGTATACATGTATATTTCATATATGTGACATACAATGTATATTTCATATATGTGATAAACGTGTATATTTCATATATATGACATACAATATTTCACATCTGTGATAAATATGTATATTTCAAACATGTAACATACAATGTATATTTCACACTGGAGACAATGACGTATATTTCTTACTTGAGACAACTCTCCCTCACATAAAACATAAAATTAACAACTGATGTAAATTTCCCTCACATAAAATACATTTCACACATGAGTGAATGAAGATGATTTGTGTTCAGTAGTTGTACGTTTCTATCTGACTAGTACGTCTGCATTGTAGAAACAAAACTTTATACTGGTTAGTACACAAACATCACATGTTTAAACCAACACAGATCAGTTACAATTCCGCAAACCATGGCAATCTATTTACTTCTCTCAGTTCAGTTTTATTTAACACCACTAGAGCACATTGATTTTTATCTTATCACCGGCCAGGGAAAATGTTTAACGTGCTTACATCACTAAATAAAGTGAAAGTAAAGTTTGTTTTATTTAACACTACCACTAGAGCACATTTTATCTTATCATCAACTACTGGATGTTAAACATAAGGTCATTCAGACACATTTCTTTAAACCTGATGCCACCACATAAGCTATTCTTTCCAATAAGCAGAAAAGGTCTTTTATATGTACTTTCACACATACCATGATCCTTGATTAACCAGTTGTGGACCTATGGTTGGAATGGCCAATAACCCAAACGATTGTAATAAATGTGCATTACAGAGAGAAGTAAACATAGGAGCCATGGCTTGTAGTGAACACATCTGTCATAGTGTCATTATTTCACTCGACATCGTCAACATTGGTCCCATTGACAAGCTGCAGCGGATGATGTCATCATCGGCTTTAATAAAAATGTACATCATGACAACACACATCACCATGACAACGCACATCACCATGGTAATGCGTTTACACCGAATCTCATGTTAAACAGGCTAGAGAGGTGAAGCCAGATTTCATTTCAAAACCAGGCTTGCTAATCGAAGCATCGTCTCTATGGAAACCATTCGGCATAAAAGCAATCGGGGACTTTCTGTCATCCTTGTTATTGTTATCACGAAATTTGTCCTGTTCTTTATCAACACACGCCGCTGACACTTCAGCATCTACATCATCATCAACATCATCACCATCGTCAATAGCAACGTCATCGACCGGCGAGATCTTAACCTCGCTTTCACTCACGTCCATGTCATTATCACACGTGGCTTCACTGACGGCACTGCCATCTTGGGTCTTGCCCAAAAAGTTATGAATTTCAGAGAAATAGGCTTCATCCTTTTCCTCGAGTTCATTAACCGGGGAGTCGATCACATTTGAACCTTCCGAATCGTGTTTCTTTAAGTGTCGGTCAAGATTTGTCTGCTGTCCGAAGCAACGATCGCAGAGAGGACACTTAAAAGGTTTCTCCTTGTTGTGGATGTTGCGCACGTGACGCTGGAGGTTGGAGGATATACTGAACGATCGCTCGCAGTATTTACATTTATATGGCTGTTCTCCAGTGTGTGTCCGCAAATGTCGGGTCAGGTTTGCCGATCGTGGGAAGATTTTACCACAGAACTTGCAAGCGTACCTCTCCTTCATCTTGTTTCCGCCAGCACTAAAAGGGTACTGGTCCGGTAACTTATCCATCTTTGTTATCGGGGACATGGTCTTGTCGAGATCTGGTCTCATCATGCTGAAGGGACTCATGCCGGGGAATACCGGTCCACCGATGGGGAATCGGGGAATAGGCATGAACTTGTTGAGTTCGTGAAACGCCTGGAGTTTCTCTTTATCCATTCTCAGCATGGACTCCATGATGAATGGACTGGGAAATGGGTAGGCGAGATGGAATGGGGTTTTTGGTTCGGGGATGACGACGGGTGATGACAGAACCTCACCGTAGATGTGAGTTTTACGTGGTGTTTCCATGGGGGTCACCACCACGCTCTTTCTGCTCAGATCAAGCGGAAGCTCGTCTTTGGATCCAACTTCTGGTTGAGGTGATGGCGTTTTCTTGGACAGATCAAACGGAACATCCTGCCTCAAGGACATTGGTGGTGTGACGGGCGATGATTCTAGAAGATGTTTTGACATCCCATGACTGTTGATGGGCGAGATTCGCGGGAATGATGGACGGATTTCTCCCGGTTCTAGAGAATCACGTCTCATTTTCAAACCACAATCGCTCTCAACATCGGACGTAGAGCTAACATCAAGATCACTGCCCGTACTCATGTCTGACATATCTCCATCTGACCCTTCAGGAAGCATGAGATCCTTCCTCTTCTCATCCTTCTCTGACGAGCTCATACTCGGAGCGTTGGGCGAGAGTTTCTTCTCCGGTGTCATCATACTCAGCATCGGCGATCCCAGAACACCCGGCATCGGGTTTCCATGGAGACCAGGGAAAGGAGACCCAAAAGCTGGATAGAATGGGAAAGGCGGTCGGGATCCGTATAACCCTACAAGACTGGAATTCATCGCGGAAGCCTGTCCTCCTGGAGACAACGACATCGGTGTCATCTTGTCGGCGCTGTAGCACATCCGCATGCCGTTGCGCAGTGCACCCTCACAGAATCTCTTGTGCTTGCTGAGAGAGGTGACCGTTGAGAAAGCTTGACCACAGTCCTTGCACTTGATTTGCTGTCTGCAGTCCGCGTGCATGCGTTTGTGTCGACACAGGTTTGAGAACTGCGTGTAAGATTTGAGACAGACTTCGCACTGGAACGGCTTCACCGTGCTGTGGATGTGCTGGTGCTGTTTCAGTCCACTCGATGTCGCAAATGTCTTGCCGCACTCGGAGCAGGCGTGGCAGCGAGCGCCGACGTGTTGGGAGCGGATGTGGCGCTGCAGGTTGCTAGGGTCGGTGAAGATCTTGTCACAATTCTCACAAGGAAATCGCTTGCCAATGTTGTGTGCAATCTGTAACAGAAAATATTAATTATAACATAAGAAATAATATATTATAAGACTTTTATAGCACATAGGTGTGGGTAGGGAAATCCCTCTCTAGGGGTCATTATATCAGATAAAACCAAAGGCTTTCTTTTATGGCATGCTTTTCATGCTACATTTTTAATCTGTTTTAATATCATTAAATTAATAAATGTTTAATCGTCGCAAATGTGTGAAAGATTCTCACTGCATATGCAGGTATGAGAGAAAAATAATTATTAATTAGGTGATGAACAGTATTAAAATAATTATAATATGGGTGGAAATTTTAAGAAGTGTTTATAATGGATACCACTGACAGGGCATAATGTTGTTATATTTTGTGATTCAACAGGCCGTTACGCTTTTACCTGTATGTTCCTTGAGCAGATACAATTTAAATTATATTATCATCTTTGCATGGTATGTGCTACCCTGTTAATTGATTATAGTAAAGAGTAGTTAATTACATGATGGTGGAAGAGATGCAACAATGATTGAGGTATGTCATGTCCTGTTATTACAAGTTGTATGTATAATTACCTGGTGTCGGATGAGGTATGACTATGGTATGTGCTGTCTTGTTATAACAAGTTGTATATGTAATTACCAGGGGCCTTATTCACAAAAGCCATGAAAGTGTTTGCGTGCTCGCAAAGAGTACTTTTAACACTGTTTGAGTACCCTTTGCAAGCACGCAAATGCTTGCGTGGCTTTTGTGAATAAGGCCCCTGTTGTCAGATAAGGTAAAACAGACTATGGTATGTGCTGTCTTGTTATAAGTTGTATATGTAATTACCTGGTGTCGGATGAGGTATAACAGACTTTGGTATATGCTGTCTTGTTAGTATAAGTGATGCCATTATATTTAATTACCTGGTGTCGGATGAGGTTAGACTTCCACTGGAAAGACTTGGGACATTCGTCACATTTGAATTCACCGTCTACACTTTCACTCTCACGTGGAAAGTCACTATCACTGTAAAAAACAAAAAGTTTAATATTATTATTATTATTAATCAACACTTTCATATTCTCAAGTAAAAAACAAAAACAGTTTTAATATTATTAATCAACATTTTCTCTCACATGTGGAAAGTCACTGTCACTGTAAAAAACAAACAGTGGAAAGTCACTGTCACTGTAAAAAACAAACAGTTCCACTTTAACCTAATTCTCCTCTACTCAAAAACAATTTTAAAGCCCTGGACCCGTGCTTATAAAACTGTTCAAGTCCAGACTCGAGATAGAGACTCAAGTCTGTAAAGTTTGAGTTTGCTCGCCACCCAGACTCTAAGTTAGATTCTGGAATAAAATATCATACTACATGTAGTTATACCGTAATTTTCAAGACAAATTAAATACATGTACATATTATTTTGTTTTAATAATTTAATTTAATAATTTATGAAAACCTTTTTATCGATGGTGTTGTGTTTTCTGTCTCTTCGCTTTGTTAAATTCTATTTATGTAAAATGGCTCGATAGCTTGCGGAAATTTTAATTTGGAACTTTCGCCTACACTTTAGGACACTGGTAATATGAAGAAAATTATTTCAAGACCACCAACTGTCTGTGACAGTGAGTCAAGTTGACATTTAAACAACACTTTATAAAAAAAATGTAATTGTATTTAGTGACCAATGATTGACATTTAAACAACTTTATAAAAAAATGTAATTGTATCAAGTGACCAATGATTTGACATTTAAACAACTTTATAAAAAAATGTAATTATATCAAGTGACCAATGAGTCGACATTTAAACAACACTTTATTCTAAAAATGTAATTGTGTCGTCACCAAAATAGTGTTTTGTGTTGAACACTGTATATCACACTTGCTATTTTGGTGACTTCTTGTTTTCATTTTATATGACGTCATTGGTTTATGGAAATTTTATAGTTTTTTTAGTGTCGTATTTAAAAAAAAAAATGTTCCAAATATTTATCGATATAAAGAAGATATATGATAAATACAGAACTTCACATACATTTTTTTTTGTTTCCTATTAGACGACAAATAAATATAAATTAACCTGAAATACATTTTGGGACGCTTATGGTAAATACAAATAAGACTATATTTTATGGTCAAGACTCCAAATAGTTTTATAAGCACAGATTCAATCTCAAACTTAATAGTCTAATAGTCTGAGATTCAAAAATGTTTTATAAGTACGGGGCCAGGTCACCGTAAAATGGTCTCCATGGCCGACTTAAGGCTGGTCAAAAAGAAATGTGTCTAAATGATCATAAATTATTATGTTTGATGTCCAATAGCCGATGATAAGATAAAAATCAAAGTGCTCTAGTGTCATCATAAAATCAAAGTGTTCTAGTGTCATCATTAAATAAAACAAACTTTACTTTATATGTATGATGTCCAATAGCCGATGATAAGATAAACATGAAAGTGCTCTAGTGACGCCATTAAATAAAACTAACTTTACTTTCATTCAGTCTGTACAATGTTGTAGAGATCACAAAACAAAATAATTTCAGTTTCAGCAGATAAGATCACTTCTTAAACCAGTTATAAAGCAGTTTATATTTATAAATACTAACCAAACAAAAAAATACAATAAATTTATCTTCATTTTAAGTCAGAGATTATAGAGATGATAAGCAGCAAGGGATCTTTTATGTGCACATTCCCACAGACAGGATAGCACATACCATCTTTGATAAACAAGTTGTGGACCATTGATCAAAACAGAATATTGCCCAAGATCCACTGAAGAGGATTGATCTGATGACAGACCACATAAAAACCAATTGTGCAAATTATTCTAAATGCTGTGTCACTTATGATTCAATTGACTACTGAAAAAAACATTCATTAATACTACCAATACGTAAAAAAAAAAAAAATATTATAAGAAAAAAATATAATTATACGACCAGGCATTTCTTCACTGACAAGTTATTTTTAGCTTAGTGAGAATTTTTTACACATGTACTATGTATTATGACCGAACAGGAGTGTAAACAAATCAAACTGTCGTAACAAAAAAAAGGTTTTCTCTCGTTTGACACCAAGAGGGAATGAATGAGAGATAAACACGGGTTAGTTTATTTCAGCAGTATTGAACTGACGAGTGATCTAAAGGTAAAGTGAATTAATCAAGCGTGGCGTGTAACTGTGTGAAGTCTCAATCAATGAAGTTCATTTGGGTTGGTGCGATGAAAACTATTTCCCCACGTACGTAATCCCGCGTTGTTCCGATGAGCTGGGCCAGACAAAAAGCTTAAAGTAATGCCTGCTAAATTGACTCACTCTGACTCATAACAGACGTATTTACAGTGACAATTACAACAACAACCAGCCCACTTGACTAGCTCATTTCATAGACACATTTCACATGTTCATTTCATAAACACATTTCACATGTTCATTTCACCAACCCATTTCACAGACTCATTTCACCAACCCATTTCACAGACTCATTTCACCAACCCATTTCACAGACTCATTTCACATGTTCACTTCATTTCATGTGTATTTCATAAACCCATTTCACATGTTCATTTCATAAACCTATATCATGTTCATTTCATAAACCTATATCATGTTCATTTCACCAATCTATTTCACATGTTCATTTCACATGTTCATTTCATATACTCATATCACATGTTCATTTCATATACTCATATCACATGCTCATTTCATTTCATGTGTATTTCATAAACCCATTTCACATGTTCATTTCATAAACTTATATCAGATGTTCACTTCATATCATGTTTATTTCATAAACCTATTTCACATGTTCATTTCATACTCATATCATGTTTATTTCAAAAACCATCTCACATGTTCATTTCACCAACCCATTTCACATGTTTATTTCACCAACCCATTTCACATGTTCATTTCACCAACCCATTTCACAGACTCATTTCACATGTTCATTTCACCAACCCATTTCACATGTTTATTTCACCAACCCATTTCACATGTTTATTTCACCAACCCATTTCACATGTTCATTTCACCAACCCATTTCACCAGCCCATTTCATAAACCCATTTCACTAGTTCATTTAATAAACCCATATCATGTTTATTTCAAAAAACATTTGATGTTCATTTCACCAGTTCATTTCACCAGTTCATTTCACCATCTAATTTCACAAGTTTATTTCATTTAAGTTTTTGCAACCTAGAAACATTTTGTAAAATGTAATTTGTTGCACAATTAAATACTCCTGTACATAATTATTTTACTTTATGTAGTATTCTACATAATTCAAAATAATGTACAGAAAATGTTTAATATTATAAAACACTGGTTTAATCATTAAACAATAAATGTGCTTTAGTTGTCGTTAAATAAAACATCATTTTCTATGTTTAATTTATCTTGAAATATTTTGTTTTAACTTATAAAAAAAATCATTTACGGTTAAAATAGGTATATAAATACAACGCAAATGTTAAAACAATTTTAAAACATTAAAATAAAATATTATTTAAAAACATCAAATCATAAAATAAATTAATAAAAACAAATGCATTTGAAATAAAACAAACAAAATTAATTTTCTAGCAGTTCTAACAATAAACAGCAAAATAAAACACTCTATTATTACATAAAAACATATAAATATACCTTGACGCCTAGCAACATGAAAATACACAACAAAACCAAACAATAATTACCTAACACTTTAAAAAATTAACACGAAATATGCAAAACAAATAGAACAGAATAGCATTCTTAATTTACTACACAATAAATTGAATAAACATGAGCAAAGATTTTTAAAACAGACACTGCCACTTTAATTTGGGCTATTTTCCGTTCCAACCAGTGGTCCACAACTGGTTAACCAAAGGCCGTGGTATGTACTGTTCTGTCTATG
>JAUTWP010085289.1:0-12221 GCA_033042655.1 Cyathermia naticoides
GCTAGTATTTATATAGACAGACATTTATTTCTCATTTTATGTTTTTGGGGAGATGCGGGCTGAAATATAGGGTAGAATGTAACTGGATGGAAGATCACATCAAACTGTACTTTGTGCACGTGCTGAAATATGTTATTGTTCGTGAGCAGATTGTTTTTAAATATTCAAAACTGATTTAATGACATTTGAGTTTGTGCTGCGTTTTCTATATATGTCAGTATATTTAAGAACACAACTAATACGTGCATTAAAAAAAGTCCTATGATAAACTTCTCAAATGATATGTTCATTAATCTGCATGACATTTATGTAAATGTCTGTAGCATGACTGAATTTAAATGAAAAAACAGATATACTTGTATTGTATACAGGAGACACTTCTGACTTCTTCATTGACAAGATTTATTATAAAACAGGTTTATAAAACCTGTAATCCCCATTTTTTTACTGCATATACAAACGAGTTACATTTTCTAACCTAGCTCAAGGACAAGGAATCTGAGAAGCACGTTTAATTTCTCTTTCTGCAACTTTAACTAATGCAATATTTCATTATCATTAATTCCTCGCGGATCGAGACAAAGTCAAAGATGGTAAATTCGGAAATTTATATAAAAAAAACTATATGTCGCATACGTGTTTTTTTGGAACTCGTTCATCAAATAGAAACAAGCATGGCCCAATATGGCCTAAGCATGGCCTAATATCTTAATTAAAATTTAATGAATGTAATTAAAGTACTTAAAATTCAATTTTGTGACAGAATTACAGAGAATACCGTATATGATGCAAAATCGTTTGCATGACTAGAAATTTAAAGTTAGTTTGAATTCGGATGCATTAAATTATCGTTATACCTTTTGTTTTACTAAAAAAAGTTTTGAAAAACACTGTAGATGAGCAGAACTATGAGATAGATATACCAACTATAAAACCTTTGTCAGATTATAATAATTATTTAAAAATCTTTAAATATGAACATTTGAGTCATGAAGAAGGATGGAACAGTTTTCCTATATCCAAACTGAAATTATAAAGTTTAAAATGACACTGCATGTTAATAAAAGTTTAAAGTTACAAAACACGTAGGGAACTATTAAAGGTTAAACTGATAAATTAACCTAATAGCCTAATAACGTAAAAACTGTATAGTGCTAAAGGAATTAAATCACGTTTTTTATTATTTACTATAAACTTTGGGTAAATATCTTTGTTTAACATCAATGTTGACAAATACAAATATGACTCGGTTGAACGACAACAATCATTCTGGGTCTAGTGAGCTGAAAACCAAATAATGAAGCTAAGCAATTGGTTATAAACACGTTTGTATATATACCATTAACAAAATGTATTAATTAATCCATGTCATGACCCGGAAGTGGTTTCAATTAGGTATAGTTTGACTAAATATTTAACGACTAGAGGCCTACTGTCAGATAAACAACATGGTTATTCCATAAATTGAGAATCTGTTGAGACATATTTTTCTAGAGTAAAAAACAAAACAAGAACAGTTGGATTTCAAGGTATGTTGTATAGAAGAAGCTAACATTGCACGACATTGGGAATGGCTACTGTTTTTGGCAGAGGCTGCTCCTTATAGGAGCGTGCTCGAACAGTTCTCTGATAAAACCAGGTAAATACATTTACCTGAACTTGACAGGGTGTCGTGTAGGAGTACATTATTTTGTTGTAATACATACTTAACGATTTTAGATTTATGACATTCAAAATTATATTTGGTTTCTCTTAAAACATTTCATCGCCTTTGGTTTTCAACTGCATCTTTCTTCACCGTAAACTTTTACCTAATAAAGAAATCACCCTGTTTACGACAACACGGGGTAAAATGGTAAAAGTAAAGTTTGTTTTATTTAGCAACGCCACTAGAGCACATTGATTTTTTGTTGTATCATCGGCTATTGGATATTTATTTCTTGAACCACGTCCCTTTTCACTAATATTTTTAATTTATTGCATGTGTTATGATGTTTGTGGTGATATTAGCAAAGCAGGACATGCTCTCCTTTCTCAAACACCTGGTGTATTCACGAATAAAAATATTAATTGATTGGTGAATACATCCGGTCACGAATGAATTGTGTTTCGATTTGAAATGCAAAACTCATTTTGACGTGATTTGAATTTTGGAAGTTAACCAAATTAATTTTTTTAACATTTGATATGCATAAATCTTGATGATTGATGTCTTTAGTTATCACAGCAGATTGTTGTTAGTTGTCTTCCCTGTCACCACGCCCTACCGCGATATTCATTCTGAAAACAACATGGCAAACTTTGTCCAAACTGACAAACGCTAAGGAAAGGATTTATTTATTATGACGATTGATATGAAACAAGTAAAACATACAGATGTCTGGGGCGGATCTAGGGGTGGGTCCGGACCCCCCTCAAATTTGATAAGTGCCCCTTTTATGTAGGACCTTTTTTTACAAATTTATTTAGTTTTTTAAACTTATTTTTACTGTATAATACGTCTGCCAGTGTCCCTGTTGTAGCACTATTATATTATGGTCCATGTGAACCGTGTGTAATTTTTCAATAGTGCCTTTTTCATAACATTGTGGTCCTCTTTTTGTCTTGGACCACCCCCCTCATCAGAAAAGCTGTATCCCCCCTGCAGCGATGTTTTATATGCTCATTCTCACAGACAGGACAGCACCGGATGGAATGGGAAATAACATAATGCATTCAGTGTCAGGGATTCATCAGAGAACCCACAGCACATCAAGCTTCATATCATTTCCCAAATATTCAGAAACTAAACATTAAATTTGGTTAATATACAATCATGCCATTCAGGCCATGTTATCAGGTCATTACAGCTTTGCATAATAACCCGTACTGGAAATAGTTTTAATGTGCTTACTTCACAAACGTGTTCAAGCACGCACCTCCCGGGCACGACATCCGATCTTCCGGATGCCCTACCCAGGACGGGAATAATAACCCTTCTTATAACCCTTTGCCCATCAGTTTTTAATGTTCCCCATTATAATTAAACATGCATTTTCTTTAGACCATCCTTTCAATATTTTATAGCAATTTCTTAAAACTGTTTTGACCTCTTTCAAAAGTATGTGGTCTATACGTGCTTAGGGCACATACGGTTTTGTATATTTGTACATTTGGATTTCAACACTAACAATTTTTAGATAACGATTAGATAACGAAATGAATTTAATTTAGAAAAAATCATATTTTTGACCAAGGTTATTAATTTAACTACAATAATTGTTATACATGTATCAATTTAATTTGATGAGGACAATTTTGTCCTTACCTCGTTTGATCTGCTCTCGTAGATCTCGTGAAAGAATATCCTTGCCTTCAGAATCGAACGTAAACAGTAGTAAAAAGTCGTTGAAATCTAACTTGGGATTCATGTCTGTTGATTTTGGAACAGATGTTAATGGCTCTTCGCCTGGAATTGGATAATCTAAAGTGTCACCAATATCTCGTCTACGATGAGTTGTCGGGGATGGAGTGTGCTCATATCTTTCCGTTTCTTTCTTAATATGTATTTTGTCATCAACTCCGACATTTTGTTTTGACAATGTCCAATATCGTCTGGACGAATCGGTTGTAATAGTTAGTAAAGGCAACAATGGCCGAGTCGGTTCTTTCTTAAATGCTGATGTAGATAGAGAAGTCCATTTAAGTGTTTCGCTGTCTTTCTTCATGTTCATGTTGTCAGAAATAGAAACATTTTCATTTTTCGACGTCCAATATCGTCTGTTTGAATCGGTTGTAATAGCCAACGACTGTAAAAATGAAAACTTTGGTTTTGTTTTGGATGTAGTTAAAATATCATTGAAATCTTTCGATACTGGTTTCACTGAGCTATCTTGCAGCCATGTCAATGACTTGTAAATCTCATTTAATTCTTTAGACGGGTTATGTGACTTATCTGATAACCATTGTGATGACGTAGTCTTATCCAGTAACCATTGTGATGACGTAGTCTCATCTGGTAACCATTGTGATGACGTAGTCTCATCTGATAACCATTGTGATGACGTAGTCTCATCTGGTAACAATTGTGATGACGTAGTCTCATCTGGTAACCATTGTGATGACGTATTATCATCTGGTAACAATTGTGATGACGTAGTCTCATCTGGTAACCATTGTGATGACGTATTATCATCTGGTAACCATTGTGATGACGTAGTCTTATCTGATAACCATTGTGATGACGTAGTCTCATCTAATAACCATTGTGATGACGTAGTCTCATCTGGTAGCCATTGTGTTGACGTAGTATCAATTGATAACGATTGTGATGACGTAGTCTCATCTGGTAGCCATTGTGATGACGTAGTATCATCTTGTAACCATTGTGATGACGTAGTATCATCTGATAACCATTGTGATGACGTAGTATCATCTGATAACCATTGTGATGACGTAGTATCTGGTAACCATTGTGGTGACATGGTAGATTCTTGAGTGTTAGAATATCTGTGTATTGTACCAGAAACAAGCCTATTATTGTCACTAACGTCTGATATTTTCAATCTTTGCGCGGCTTTATCTAGAGAATGTTCATATAACAGATTCTTAAGCAAATCCATTCCAAGGGAAACGTCAACATGTTCAGAAGTAGTTGCCTTTGATGTAGCAGACAATTCTTCAGGAAAAATAGCTTGTGTGACCATCGATGCTGGAATCTGACTAATGATATCCACGAATGATGTATCCAGGGCGTCATCCCCAGAAATCGTATTCTTTTTAGTTTTATGTGAAAAGCGAAACTTTGGGATTTCAGAAGTGACTGAATTAGTGAAACTAGGATCTGTATTATCTGGATAACCTGTGAAATAAAGATTAACGTGATTCAGACCAGTGACGTCATGTTCACCATCCACGGCATACTTGCCGTTCCTAGCTGAAAACAAAGGCACCTGATCATCCTGAACTGTTGTATGTAGATTAGCATCATCTGGGACTAAAAATGGGGTCTCAGACCTCGTTCGTGTTTCATTAACAACAGAATGATCAATAAACGTAGAGCGTAGCTCAGAATCATGAGCATTTGGATGAGACTCATACTTTGACCCGTCACTAATTTTTGACTCTACGCTATCATATGCAACAGTGGTGCTAGTTTGAACGTTCTCTAATGTTGAACTATCAAATAGGCGTGATGATGAATACGTAGCTGGTGTAACTGCTTTAACCTCAGGTGATGCTGACTGTCGATCATATTGTTTTCCTGCTGTTTGTGATAACATATCACTGAGTTTGTTAACTTGCATACCAACACCTTTAGCCGTACTGGATACTTTGAGGTCGTGATTGGCGATATCGTGAACAGTGTCGTTGCGTAACAGATGCCTCATATTATTTAAATATTCCCTCACTCGTCTGTTGAACTCTGTCACACGTTTGATGTTAGCGATGGACATCAGAATGGAATCTGTAGTAGGTGAATTGCTTATGTCAGTCTCGTGTGGTTGGACGGATTTTAGAAACATAAACTTTGGCATGGGATGGCTCACTTTATCAACGTTCTTAGTTTGGTGATTGAGATTCTCACTTGATTTAACAACATCAAGTGGTTCGTCTGTGAATAAAGATGGATTATCATCCACAGAAATACGTTCTGTTTTTGTTCCAGATGCTTCATTATGGATTTCAATACCTCGTGCTGTCGTTGCTGTTGTTATGTCATCAATTTCAACAGCGTTTGGTACTGTTCCTGTTGTCACGTCATTTACTTCATCACCACGCATTGTTGTTCCTGTTTTTACGTCATCAACATCAAGCTCAAGTGTTGCTGTTCTTGTTGTTTCTCTATCTGAATCATCACCATGTGGTAGTGTATTTGTCATTACGCCATCTATGCCAACACCATGCGTTGATATTCCTGTTATGCCAACTACGCCAACACCATGCGTTGATATTCCTGTTATGCCAACTACGCCAACACCATTTGCTGTTGTACTGGTTGTTTCAGCATCTACCTCACCATGTTCTTCACTTCCTTTTAAGTGATCCAACTCAACATCATGTGCTGACGTTCTCGTTGACATGCCATCCTCGTCAATTCCATGTGCTGGTGTGTGTGTTCTTGAGTCATCTACTCCAGCACCATGTAGTAATGTTCTAGAAGCTGTGCCTTCATTTTCATCACCTCGAACTTCAGTTCCACTCCACTTAACGTTAGCTTGAACATTGCGTTCTGTATATCCAGATCTTGTTTCTAATTCCGCAGTATCAGAAGTAATGTTTTCCATTTGAAAACTGTGTTCTAATGTCCCAGGTGCTTCTAAATGTGTTGGTGTAGATGTGTCTTTCTTTTCATTAATTGCGCCTGTTATGCTGAACGAAGTTTTAAATGGCTCAACACTTTTACCTGTTGTTTTAAATAACACTGGATTAAGGCTTGTTGCTGCTAGTGCTGCTTCAGTTGTTGCCACTATTCCATTGGTTACCTTATCTATTCGAACATATGTTCCTGTTGTTACATCATTAACCTCAACACCATGCTGCGGTGTTCTTGTTACGTCATCAACTTCAACACCACGTGGTGCTGTTCCTGTTGTAACGTCATCAAGTTCAACACCACGTGCTTGTGTTTGTAATGTTACGTCATTTTCTTGGACAAGATGAGATAGTTCTGACATGAGATCATCCGCTTCAATACCAGTTATTGCTGTTCCTGCTGTTGTGTAATCCATTCCATCACCAGGTAATGCTGTTCTTGTGACGTCATCAACATCAAAATCATGTGATGGTGTTCCTGTTGTTACGTCATCTACTTCAACTCCGTGTAATGGCGTTCCTGTTGTTACGTCATCTACTTCAACTCCGTGTAATGGTGTTCCTGTTGTTACGTCATCTACTTCAACTCCGTATAATGGTGTTCCTGTTGTTACGTCATCAACTTCAATTCCGTGTAATGGTGTTCCTGTTTTTAAATCACCTACCTCAACACCATATGCTGATGGTTGTAGTATTATTGCTTCACCAACATCAACACCACGTGTCATTTCATCTACGTCAACAGTATATGGCGCTTGTTTTGATGTCGTCATATCTGGTTCAGCACCATGTCCAGTAGTTTCTGTTGTTACGCCATATATGTTAACAGCATCATCTATTCCAGATAATGTTTCAGATATATTAACACCATAAACTGCTTTGTTTTCTCTTACATGATCTACAGTTGGTAGATTGGTTTCAGCTCCGTAATTCGCTGTTGTTTTAACGTCTACTTCAACATCATTTGCTGCTGTTCCAGTTGATGCATCATCTACTGGAATATCATATTTAGGTGTTCTTGTGACGTCATCACCGTTAACAGTGTGTGGTGTTGTTGCAGTTGATCTGTCAACTACAATGGCATGTGGTGGTATTATTGTTTTTACGTCATCAAATTCATCACCATATGTAGTTATTACAAGTGATGTGTGATCTACCTCATTGAAAGGGGATGTCGTTTCATATTGGATGATTGCTGCTTGAACATCAGAGTTACCCGACACTACGTCATCCACTAGTTGATTATTTGCCTTTGTAGTTAAGGATGGACGTCTGTTCAATACGTCTGCTTTCTCTTCAACGAATGACCTTTCATTTGTGGTTCTTGCGTTGGTATGAGAAAATGATTCCTTAGAAGATAATTCAGTCATATCATTTACATCTTCTGAGGGATCCTTGCCATTTTGAACAACATTAGCATAGTGAACATTACGGAATCTGTCTGAAAAGAAAGCTTCTATCGAAGGACGTTCAGCTTGCGAAACTGAGTCAAAATATGTTGTCCTTGGTGTATTAGAATCATTGTCTAAATAATTTTTATCAAGACGCATCATCCACACATCGTCTGATTTATCAGGATTTGGCCAGACGACTGATGCTTCTGGTAAAGACGCTGTAGAAGATATGGTAAAGGCTGGAGAATCAATAGAAGACACGCTGGATTGCAGTACAATGAATCCCTGGGTGTTCTCTGAAACAGTGTTCAACACTGAGTGTTTTTGGTAATCCACACTATAAGGAGATAAATAAACCGGTTGGTAATTCACAACACTGGGCATCGCAACATAAGATGAATAAACCATTTCTGGGCGTCCATTTTCAATTTTAGAATTACCTGTGGATATTTTGTTTTTATTGGAAACAGAAATTGTTGTTCCAGAAGACGAATAATCATCTGACAATACAGTTTCTCCACTTGTTTCAGATGATCGTTCCGGTGGGGTTTTCATACTTGTTAAAGTAGGCTGATTATCTTTATTTTTGACCCGAAATCTGCCTGAACGGAACATAGATGCACGATCAAACATTGACCTGGCATATTTTGGGACATGTTTTGTTGACACAACCGACCTTGAAACATGTTTGGTTGACGAGTCAGACTTTGAAACATATTTTGTTGAAACAAGAGAATGTGTAACATGTTCTGTTGATAACATATCATTTGTAACTGAAACTGGAACATGTTCTGAAGACGGACCAGATTTCGAAACATTTTCTGTTGATAGAATATCGTTTGTAGCATATTTTGTTGTCATAACTGAACCTGGAATGAGTGTCAAAGGCTGAACAGAAACCGAAACTTTGACTGATGGTAAAACAGAATTTGAAGCATAGCCAACTCTTTCTGTCATCTGATGTCCATTCTCGAAATATTCAGACTTCAATGCTTCTGGTTTAGTACCAATAGAAAAATCCTCAGTTACACTGGTTTCTAGCTTTTGTTCTAGACCAGCTGTTTGATGACTAGTATGATGACCAGTATGATCACTAGTTCGATCACTAGTATGATCACTAGTTTCATAACCATTGTGATACTTGTTTTTTAAATATCTCTTTACGCTTAGATTGATATCTTTAATATATAACTGATGGTCTATGCTCGCAGATGAGTGGAATATTTTTTGTTCTTTATCATCACTTCTGATTTGTACATTGGACACAGAAGATATTTCAGAAGAATCAATCTTTGAATCGTATTCACGACTATTAACAAACATATTCTCTGAACGGGAATGGACGAGGACGGTTTTAACAACCGTACTGGTTACATCTGTCTCCGGGTTCGTATTACCATCAGTTCTGTTGTGGCTGTGCGACATGGAAGATATTTGTGACTGATGAATCCTTGATTCAGTTATATGATTGTTCGTTGGCACAGTAAGATACCTCTGAGTGGGTGAGTGGGTCAACACGGTTTGAACCATATCGATGGTTGAATCTATCACGTAATCTTCAGCTTGAGATGGTGTTGAAGACAAGTGCTGTGTTGCTATGAGGTATGTGTTGGACATCGATTGCGGGCTGAATGAAGTCTCCAAGTCTTGTAATGGTGACTTTCTGCTTCCTTCACTTCGATCTGAAAACACAACAAAAACTAGATTAAATAACCATGATTGGAAGAGGTGATGATAATGGTGGACAGGACAGGACATGATGTTTAACGTCCAAGTTCAGAGCCAGGCTGTTATAGCAGACGCCTAATGATGGTGATGGTGGAGATGGTGGTGGTGATGATGATGGTGGTTGTGACGGTGATGATGATGGCGATGGTGATGGAGATGATGATAATGATGATGATGATGGAGGTGTTGGTTAGTGGTTGCACGACACTCTTGGACTCACCCGATTATGCCAGTGGGTAGATAGGTTCAAGAAAGCTTTCATGGACACACATGCTAATTTTAGTAGAAGATGGGAAACACGCTGCTAACCACGCTAATAAGGCTACATTCATAGATTAATAGCAAGGGGTATTGTATATGCATTTTCCCACAGACACTTAGGCAGGATACCCCAAACCGTGACATTATAAAACCAGTTACTGATCACTGATCTTTCCAAGATCTGTACACATTCCCACTGAGATTAAAAGGCCCATGCCTGGATTCAGCTTCGATCCCAGTACCTACCAGCCTAAAATTAGAGAACCTAACCACTACACCGCCGGAACTGATCTACGCTAGTGGCTTCGTAAGAGTAAAGTTTGTTTTATTTAACGACGCCACTAGAGCACAATAATTTATCTTATCATCAGCTATTGGACGTCAACATATTATCATTCTGAAACCCGCTGCATCCACATAGGCTACTCCTTCCGATAAGCAGCAAGGGGTCTTTTATATACACTTTCCCACGAACCAGTTGTGGACCATTGGTTGAAACGGAAAATAGCACAAACTGCATATGTATCCACTGAGAAGGATTGATCCGATGACCGATTGATTCACACGCGGAAACGCTACCAATTGAGCTACGTGAGAGAGTCAACAAGCCCGGGTTTACAAGAATGCGCCATATATATAATCCATTAGAGCTAATTTCAGCCAAACACGGAAGTTATACCAGAAAGCCCCAACCATCCCGTGTTTGGTTTCCTTCATTAAACACATAGATGCAAAATGAATCTCTAAAAGTGTATTATATTCAAGGAGACTAAACTACCTTATGTTTGAATGATAAATACACGGTCGATCATTGTGTGTGTTTGTTTTCTCCCAGCATACGTCTGTTGTATTTAGCCAATTGTTTACGGGACAAGCCAATTCTGGACAATATTTGTGAAAGCTAATTAAACCACGATCTGTAAAGATGGGCGTCGAGTCTGTTTCCGAGCTTGTTTGATCAGCAAATTACCAATGACATTTCCTTCTTACAATTTTAATTGTTCTTTCAACACTTTAAAAGTTTAGAACAAGAATAACGTGTTTGGATTTTTAATTTACTTGAAGGTTTGGTAACATTGTCATTTTTGTATTACAAATAAATAAATCTAAAAACATATGACCATGCATTTTTATGACGTCTACCAAGAGTTTCTAATGTGTTTTTTTCCTAAATGCTAACATCACGATAGTAAAGTTTGTTTGATTTGTTTAACGACGCCACTAGAGCACAATCATTTTTATCTTATCACCAGCTATTGGACGTCATTCATATGGTCATTTTGAAATATTTCTTTTAGAGAAAAACCCCTGCCCCCTGTAAGGGATCTTTTATAAGCACTTTCCCACATACAGGACAGCACATATCACGGCTAATGAACCAGTTGTGGAGAACTGGTTAGAAAGGAAAATAGCCCAAACTGCAGGTGGTTCCACTTAAGGATCGATCCGACCACCCACCGCTTCAAAGGCGGACACGCTACCGACTGAGCTACATCCCGCTCCAACATCACGATAGATTTGAAGAAGGAAAGTCTCTTCATATGCTTGTCAAAATGTATAGGGTTCCTTCTGCAAATTGAAACGCTCTACCGTCGCACGGTATCTTTTCAATAAAAAGCATGAGTCTTTCATATGCATTTCCCCCAAAACAGTATAGCACATACCACGACCGTTGATGAACAGTTGTAAAATGATACTAATTTTGATGTTGTTCATACCTTCAAAATATAATTTTTAATATATTCCTTTACTTGAGTGACCCCCCACCCTCACCAAAAAAAAAACACTAATAAAAAAAACACTAAAAACACACACACATATATACAAAAACAACAATAAAAAACTAAACAACAAACAAACAAAATCCGAATCGATACGATGCATCAATTACATTGTATTACAATACATTTCAATGTTATAATGATCTATGTGCTGCTATTATGATCAAGTTATGAAAACAGGAAGTCAGAACTCACAATGCAATTAATAAATAAATACATATTCTAAAATAGTTAATGAAACAATGGTCAAACATTACAAACAATTCAAAACAATGCCATCTCAATTAACATATTTGGTGTCTGCAGGCATCGGTTTAAAATTAGCTCTTTTGCCCACTTATCCATCGTAATAAGTAGTTTCTAAAACCGCTTGTCCTCTCCAAACCCTCACAACCTCTCCATACACTTCCATTGTCTTCGTGGCCGAGTGGTTGAGCTATTGGACTTAAGGCTGGTAGTTGCCGAGATCGAATCTCTCAGTCAAGGCATGGTATTTTTAATCTCAGTCGACTCCAACCCGGAGTGAGTGCTCCGCAATGCGCAATGCTCAATGTGTGTGTGTATGTGTATGTGTGTGTGTGTGTATATGTGTGTATGTGTGTGTGTGTATGTATGTGTGTGTGTTTGTATGTGTATGTGTGTGTGTGTGTGTGTGTTTGTATGTATGTGTGTGTGTATGTGTGTGTATGTGTGTGTTTGTATGTATGTGTGTATGTGTGTGTGTTTGTATGTGTGTGTGTGTGTGTGTGTATGTATGTGTGTT
>JAUTWP010085400.1:0-12219 GCA_033042655.1 Cyathermia naticoides
CAGTTGTGGACCACTGGTTGGAACGGAAAATAGCCCAGACTGCAGCTGGGTCCACTGAGAAGGATCGATCCGACGACGGAACGCTTCAAATGCGGGCGCGCTACGGTCCCAGTTACAGCCCGCTCCCTTATCTGAAAGTGTGAATGAAAATGAGCTGCCTTTCATAAGCAGAATTATATGTGTATGTATGTCAAATCAACACCTAAATTGTACATGCTACATACACGCAACAAAGTGTTCTGTATACAAGTGTAATTTGTATTCACAACCACCTCTCTGATTAAGACGGTGAATACTAATGTTACTGTACCCATTCACATACACGGTCATTAATTCATGTTCACAGGTTAGTTTTCACAAACAGAACTACCTAGCAATACAGTCAGTGAACTGTCTAAACTTGATCAAAGTTCATTGTATATGTATGCTGGTTTAAACAGTGTAAGTGAATATTTAGAATAATGTCACCGCAAGAATTTTCACCCATTTGCGTTTAAACAGGATATCGGTATAGATAGTGTTATATACGTGTTTAGGCCGTTAGGAGCCATTCATAATTTACAATATTTTCACAAGCATACACACTATATCAGTATATGCAGTGTTAGGATGGGGTTAAGGGGTTAGTGCATCTGCTATATAACAGCTTGTTCTGAATGTAATAACAGCTTGTTCTGAATGTAAACGTTATCCTGTCTTGGCCAACAGAGATGAATGATGTCATCTGGGGCCCAAGGTTATCTGCTATAACACAGGGGTGTACAAATTAAAATTATTTTCGTTTTGCGTAACCCTTTTCGTTGACGTAACATTTTTTTTTAAATAGTTAAATTTATTATACGCCAGAAGACGTTTAAATCTCAATCTAGATTAGGTGGCAATGCAGCAATACTGAATGGGAAAGAATTTTTTTTTTAAATTCACGCGAACGTGAAATGGGTTACTCAGGACAATTTTGCGCGACCCTCGCGTGAACGAAACGGTCGTTCGCGCAATTTGTGCACCCCTGTAACAGCTTGTTGTGAATGTGGACGTTAAATCCTTTTACTTGATTTGATCACACTGTGCATGTATTGGGTGTTACTGTACATGTTCATGCATATGATCTCTGTAGACATCTGTCAGTCTCTCAAGTGCATTCAGTTGGCAAAGACATGATAATATGGGTCATTAAAGGTTACCATTATGACACGGGTAACATTTTGTTATGAACACCTTTTGTATTGCCGATAGCACCAGTGTCAAAGGGCAACACTTCTTTGAAGTAAATCATGTACCTGGGACAACAGCAAGCCAGAATTACAGGTATACATGGAAGAAATAATACAAGATGAAACACAGGAACACAAAAGTCGTACACATCAGCTAATGCCTCTTTACATGGGAACACTGTACACTTCAAATTAAGCACTGCTAGCATTGTGAACAGTATCAGTGACACAAAGCTACAAATATCTTCTTATCATCTTAGCTGTATTGAACAGCACTTGACAAAGAAACAACAATGAAAGATGATACGTTCACAATGATCCACTAAGCCCTACAAAGAGCCTCGTTTATAAATATTTACATTATTATTGTAGAGGCTTGTCAGATCTAATAGGGTCACACCCTAAAGACTGGCTCACCAAAGTATCAGTTTTCACTGATTAAGTGATAACATCTTTAGAAACAAAATATCAGGTTGTCATGTATTTATTTTAATTAATTATGAGTCCTAACAGATGAAGGGATTTTTCCAGAGTGTAAAATTGCATTCAGATTTTTTTTAATAATTTCTAATATTAAAAAGTTGTTTACATTTTTCTGTATGACTCAATGTCAGATACACATATCAATGAAACAGTCTCAATCATCAAATTAATTATCATCATGTATGTAGTATCTCTCAGTCTCATCAGTATCACATATGATTAAAACAAAAAAAATAGAGCCTATCCAAAAAAAAATTCCTGTATGAAACCCTGATACTGAAATACATTTAAATATAGTAGTAAAGTAGTAGCATGCTAACAACAACTACCATAATTAAATAAAGTTTAAATTTTCTTATTAAAGCTATCATCAGGTCCAGAATCTAGTTCTACCAAACACCTATAAACATGTTCTATATGAAGTCAGGTACAACTGACGTACTCATGTGACTATGTGACGAGTTTCAGACACTGTCACTTTGTCGATGACTTGTCCTGTATCAGTTGCAAGCTCACATCCGTGTAAATTGGTGTAATAGCAGTGTTGTGGTCTGCCCAGCAACTGTTAAATCCCGCCTCACCTGTGACGAGTGCAGTGCTCTGCAGCCAGGTAAAGATTGCGAGATGTAAGGTTAGGCAAGACAATCACCCTCGTGACTGAACTCCACTAAATCAGTGAGCTGTTGCATGGCCACTCAGCCGTGTACAAGCCCTGTAATCGGGTTTCCACACTGCCGGTAGCCCATTTAAAATAATGGCATCATCTTTTGTCCTATTCCTCAAACAAATAAATAATAATGCTTTACGATTTGAAGGTCTGTAACTTTCTTAAAGCAGTCTTTACTTCATACTGATATGCCCGTAGGGTTTTAATTAACTTTTAAGGCGGAAGGCAGATAAATTCACATTTTCTTTTTATAGAAGTTCTAAAAGTGTATTAGATGTTTAGGAATAGAAGATAAATCATAGCAATTTATGGATGGAACACATTCTGGAATGTGTTTTCATCCAGGGTAAAATTGTATACCCTAAAATTTCAGATTAATTTTTTTTTTATAATGTTAAAAATTTGTTTACATTTTCCTGTATGACTCAGTGTCAGTTACAACATATCAATAAAAGTCTCAATCATCAAATAGCACACACATATCTAAAAACAGTAATTTACTTTAAAAAAACACCTTTCATTAAGCAAGTGAAGTCACAGAAATAAACTACATTTACTATTATAATAGTGGTTTTTTTTATGTCGATGGGTATTAAAAATGTGTTTTTAATTACGTTTTTTTTCAATGGCCCGAGTCTAAAAACCACCGGCCCCAGCCATCAGGCCACGGTATTCTAAAAACCCTGATGTAGTATGATTTATTAAACACCAAAATGAATAATTGTATATATTTAACCTTACTATTTAACCTGTGTGATATAAAGTTCATTATATTATCAGAAATTGTCGCCCTCTAAAGAAACTGTGACCAAATGCTTGATATCAAAAGCTGATGATAAAAAAAAAATCAATGCGCTCTAGTGGCATTGTTAAACAAAACAACTTTACTTTATATTATAACAAATACAACTGTATATTATACATGTGTATATATATCCTATTGATTGTGTCTTGATTTACTGAAGCAGACGCAGCTGAGCTGGCGAGACTGTCAAGGTCATTCCTATCTCAAGTGTCACACTCACCTCTAGTGGTGAAATCTCACTCAATTTATGCAAATTGCTCAAGGCAAACATGTCAGTGAATTTTCAAACTGGTTTCAGTGTTTTTATAAGCAAGAGAAACACACTTGTAAAATTATGTCCCGCTGATTGTTTAAACTAGATCTAGATGTGGACAACAATAAGAGTTTCATTGTGTTTATAACCAGGAATGTACTACAAAAAAATAAAGTTTGTTTTGTTTAACGACGCCACTGGAGCACATTGATTTTTATCATCATCGGCTATTGGACGTCATTCATATGGTAATTTTGACACATTTGTAGAGGAAACCCGCTCCCACCAAATAGGCACCTCTTTTCGTAAGCAGCAAGGGATCTTTTATATTCACTTTCCCACAGACAGGACAGCACTTACCACAGCCTTTGATGAACTGGTTTGAATGGAATATAACCCAAACTGCAGATGGGTCCACTGAGAAGGATCGATCCGACGACCGACTCGTGAGTCATAATTGATTTTTATCATCGTCGGCTATTGCATGTCATTCATATGGTAATTTTGACACATTTGTAGCGGAAATCCGCTGCCGCCACATAGGCTACTCTTTTCAATAAGCAGCAAGGCATCTTTTATAAGCACTTTCCAACACACGACAGCACATACCACGGCGTTTGATGAACTGGTTTGAACGGAATATAGCCCAAACTGCAGATGGGTCCACTGAGAAGGATCGATCCTGTCTGTATGAAAGTGCATATAAACGATCCCTTGCTGCTTATCGAAAAGAGTAACCTATGTGGTGGTAACGAGTTTCTTCTAAAAGAAATGTGTCAAAATTACCATATGAATGACGTCCATTAGCCGCTAAGATAAAAAAAATCAATGTGCTCTAATGGCGTCGTTAAATAAAACAAACTTTGTTTTTGATTAAAACTGGATTATACTTTTCACAGTAACATACCCTCTTTTCAGATGCCACGAATTTATAAAATGATTTTGAATTTTTTTTGGATTAAATCTGAATTACATTTCTGATACTAAAATACCATAATTTCAAATGCTACTAACTTACAAAATAATTTTGAACAAAAATTAATTTGATTAAAACTGAATCACTAGTATATTGTTCATATTAAAATACCTCGTTTCCAATGCTACTAATTTATAAAATTATTTTGAACAAAATTTGATTAAAACTGAATGATATTATTCATACTGAAATACCTCGTTTCAAATGCTATTAATTTATGAAGGCGATGGATGCGTTAATAAGACTTACGACCTTGACCTTTGGTGAACTGTTGACACAGGATGAGAAAATCCTTCCCACGACTCTAAATCTCGACGCCGTCTGATTCGGGTGTCGTACCCAGCCTCTCATTGAATAATGCGACGGGTGTCACTCGAGCGATGACAGTCAGTATAATGGGATGAACAAACTGTTGGCGGTTACAACAGGGGGGTTACATTGAACCGTCATTTAACATCAATTAACGCGGGGACTCAGACGTGTCTTGGCTAGGAATTGAAGATCATTTCAATACTGGGTCAAAGAGTCTTTCTCGACACTTTTCAATTACCGTACAAAATATCCATGAAAAATGAATTCTGTTACCTCTCCTAACATTTTTATGGTCGCATGGCGAAGTCTTGGAGATGACAGCCACATACATTACTGTAAGGTCTGATTCTTGTAAGATGTTTGATGTTCGTGGGGCGAAGTCTTTGAGATTACATAGTGGCATCGTTAAACGAAAGAAATTTAGTTTTAAAAGCTTTATAAGTATGGACCCCAAACACTTTCGAATTATAATGAATTTATCACCTTAGATACTGTTTTTATTTTTAATGAGCAAACAACTAGAAACGAGTAATAAAAGTATGTAACTGGTGTGGACACGATACTCTTATAATTTTATAGTAAATATTTTACAGTTAAATCTTCACTTTCCATCTTATAACGTCATAAAATAAGCACAAAATGCACTTTTAATGAACTCAGGTGTCTTCCCTATCAACAGATATCAAATACATACAGGCAATCTTGAGATCTCGTCGCCATGTTGTTAATAATAAAACAACGAATGACGTTCCACTCTTGCCGGGTATAACAATGTCATACACAGCAGTCAGTCTTGTATGCATTGTATAATAATTATGTTTTACTTTTACGTGAGTAGAGTCGAAATTCTTTTGACAGAATGAAAAGTAAAGTTTGTTTTGTTTAACGACGCCACTAGAGCACTTTTTATCTTATCATCGGTTATTGGACGTCATTCATATGGTAATTTTGACACATTTTTAGATGAAACCCGCTGCCACCACATAGGCTACTCTTTTTGATAAGCAGCAAAAGATCTTTTATATGCACTTTCCCATAGATAGGACAGCACATACCACAGCCTTTGTTGAACCAGTTCTTGAGCACTGGTTAGAACAGAAGATAGCCTAAACTGCAGATGGGTCCACTGAGAAGGAACGATCCCACGACCGACCGCTTCAAAGGCAGGCATGCTACCGACTGAGCTTCATCCTGCTCCCTCATGTTGTGGAGCACTGTTGGGACGGAAAATAGCTCAAACTGCAGATGAGTCCACTGAGAAGGGTCGACCCCACGACCGACTGAGCTACATCCCGCTCTTTAACAGAATGATTCATTATTGCACAACCTCTTCCACCCTCCCCCTCAAAAATAATCCCAGTGATGTTTTTATGATTATGTTTTAGGCACTGACTGCACGATTTGTTTCCGCATTAATTTGACATAAAAGGTGTTGACAGTTTAAATGTAGAATTTGTTCGCTCGCGTCACTTTTGTCATGATTATGTGCCCCGTTTTCTTATTGTGTTCTCCTTTGATTGGTGAGTGTCAGCAAAAGGTGAGCTGTTATTTCATGACAACAGTGTTTGCTTTCCCGGGATCTTCCTACTCTGTGTGCGCTATGGGAAAGTCAACTCCTCGCCTCCAACGCCAATGCACATCCTCCCCATCCGTTGTCCAACAAGACCGTGAATTCACGAGCAATTTCCCACCAAGTGCTTCAATCAATGCCTGACCATCAGTTAGTGACCACTGTCCGCACTCGGTCATTTGCTTGACCATTTCCGTATCATCACTTAATGTGCAGATTTGATTAATGCCGGACAGAAGGACGAAACGTCTTTTCCGCGTCGCTGCACGTGAATGGTGGGATATTGCGCGTGAATGGCGACAGTGGTTGGGAGAATTAAACTAACATCTTTCTCATTAAAGTTTAGATTTGTTAAATGGACTTTCATTGATGGATTATCTTCAAAACGTGACACTGTTGTGGCATAATTAAGTTGATGTGAAGACGATTTAGCGAAGATGAGTTAGTATTTAGCATATTTAACTTGCAGATGAAAAGTTCGGGAAATGCCAACTTTGAGAGAATGCACGGCTTAGAAGAATCAGTTGACATGTTTACAAGGAACCCATCACCGCACTCATTGAGAAGTTGTACAATCCCTTTGCATCGACAAGTGGTCCACCGTTATAACAATAGACGTGGTTCGTGCTACCCTGTCTGTGGGAAATTCTGTCTCCATCTCGGTTCTGATGCCCGATGGAGGCGTGTTTAAACATAAATTATTTATAATTTGATGGGAGCAAGAAAAAACGAAAAAAAAACCCATGATAATTATAATAATAATGAAGATGATAATAATAATAATAACAATGATAATAATAACAATAATAACAACAATAATATTATTATTAATAATAATAATGATAACAACAATAATGATAATAACAATAAATTATTTAAAAAAATTAATAATAACAATAATAATAATAACAATAAAGAGTTTTGGTGCGTAGGACTGCGTACTTGAACAATATTTTATGGTAATAACGAAAATAGGTTAATGTTATAAGATAGGATGTTGAGTAATTTAACATCATTTAGTAATAAAACACACCATTACAACCACACACTCGAAAAATAAATATCGAAAACAACCATTTTGAATTTTAAGAATAGTGACTAAGAATTTTTATAACTGCATTTTTTTATTCAACCGTCGAAGTATTCCATCTAAACTAAAAATACTAACATTTTCCATTCTGTGTTAGACCTAAACAAATTAAAAATTAAAATAATGAGAACTATTAATATACTAAAATGCAAATGAAAAACAAAGAAAAAAAGAAGAAAAAAAGATAACTAACGAAAGGAGAGACAGAAAAAAATATAAAGAAAAAAGAACCACCACCAAAAGTATAAAACACGTATTGACATTAAAAAAAGTATGCTATTATAACAGAGAGACAGATATTTTATTTAAGTCTCACCTTGTGTACACAGAGTTAAAATTACAAACATGTTACATAATAAAATACATAAGCCATTGTTTACAGGAATTACGAGAGACTAACGGTATAAAATCAAACCATCAACATAAATATACACATGTACCAACAACATCAAACACATTTGTTGGCATTAAAATGGATGCTATTATAAGTACATTTTTGCAACTGATTGACGTTCCACCAAGGATAGAAAATTATCGTGTTTCACTGCAGACCATGTGTTTATAAATGACATATATATTGATAGATCCGTTATCTTTAAACTGAAGAAAGACACCAATACGAAACCAAACTGAAAATCTATTCTAAATTATTAAATATTTATAATATTCTAGAGATAACAAACCAGTGGTCCATAACTGGTTTAACAAAAGGCATGGTTTGTGCTATCCTGTCTATGGGAATTGGTAAATAAAAAATCATTTGCTATATAAAATAAAATATCATAATGGTTGCAGCGGGTTTCCTCTCTTCTACTATCTGAGCTGTGTACCCATGACAGCCTACTTGAAAACCTTAATTGGATGTAAGCACGAAAATACGTACGTGTATAACTCACTAACTAACCTAGAGAAAACATTAATATAAAATATATTTTGAGAAAAATGTACGTGAAAGAATCATAATGCACCTTTTTAAACTCTTAAATAAAATAAAATGATTAAAAACAAAAGAAAAACCCGCCACAGAATAAAGATTTAAAAAAAAGATGATTAATTAGTATTTTTCCTGAGAACTATTGTGCATGGCAGCAAAGAACCCTAATCAAATGAAAAACCAAGCTTTCTGGCATCTAGGTCCGCAGACAGTCGGTTGTGCGGTTCCATTATGGTTTTTGCGGTTATTGATTTTGATCCATCAATCCGGGCGAACACTACATTCGCTCGTTAGCTGATTTCACGAGCCGCTCTCATAGAAGGAAACATATCACGGAAACCGCAAATGACTTTTGACGCACATTTCATGCACTTGCACGAAATCGACATCTTAAAACATAACCACCTAATCACCATAACATCCAATGAAAAGAGCAAGAGCGGGGATGCGCGCGCACTTTTAGTTTCCTTCTGCCTCTCAGAACGAGGCTCCGGTGCCATCGGGCACGATGTGGCTCTCGTTTTAAAGAAAGCAACGTTATTTGCTAAGAGCAAAGTTCACGCAAGAATGAAATGGAATTGATTTACGGAAAAAGAGGTTGTCCGCTATCTGTAATGAAATTTGCTCCCATCTTTTGGGTCAATAATCCTCATCACGGGTTTCTTGATTAGGTCTTGAAAATGTTCTTTAGCGTCGAGTCGCCATGTCAACTGCGGGTTTTATTGTAAAATACAAAATACATGCATCGTTCTTTGTTAATCGCGTGACTAATCCAACTTCATCAACGACGACGACGTTATTTCACATCGTAGCATGCCAATAACCGACTTTCCACGTACGAATGTAGCAAATGTGCAGCATGGCAACTGCGCTTATAAAACTTGATTTTTAGGTTCCACCATTCAAACGCGTTCCCTTGGTATTTATAATTTAAAAAAATACCATGCACATTATTTTTATTTTTATCTTTATTATCTTCTTCTTCTTCGTTCAAATTTGTGAAAAATTGTCTCATACAAATATTCCAATCCGAGTGATGAATTGAGCAGTTGTTTTGCAGGTCCTACCTGGATTCCCAGAGCTATTATTATTAATTATTATTATTATTGGTAGTATCATATTATTATTACTATTATTTTAAATGGTCGGAATGGAAAATAATCAGACATATATACTCGTAAATTCAACAATTAGTTGAGACACATTTTAACTGATTTTAAATAAAATCGTTTATGTTTCATTCAATTGTAAGTAAAGCTCGAAATGAAATTAGTATTTTACTTTATGAACTATTTCAAGTACCCCCTCCCCCCAAAAAAACCTAACAAAACAAACACAACGATAGCAAAAAACAAAACATTCATAAACATTTTACTACAATTATATCCTAAAGCTTGCTTTCCAACAATAAACTGTATTATTAAAACAAATTAAAACTTCTCTGTTCTAATTTAATGCATCTACTAACGACGTCACCAGAGCACCTATCTTACTATATCCCCTTGGAATCCCCACCAAGAACAAAACTTTTGAAAACTTTCTTGAAGTAAGCGCATCAAACTCATTTTAAAGTGTGATGTCCATGTCTAAAAAAGGAAAAAAGAACTCTGAAACGTTTGTTTTATTCAACGACACAACTAGAGCACATTTTTCTTATCATCAGCTATTGAAAAAGTAGTTTGTTTTATTTTACGACGCTACAAGAGTACATTGCTTTTTATCATAATTATCGGCTATTGGACGTCATACAAAAAACAAACTATTTTTTTAAATAATAAATATACAAATGTACATGTATTAATATATACGAAAATACTTTTTATAACTTTTTGCTTCTTAAGATACTAATTGCAGCGATATCAAACCTGATATAGCATCATAAAACATTTTAAGCCTGTCATTTCTAATTATTCATTTTTTTCTTCACATAAAAACCCCGCCAAACCTCAAATATAAAATTGCAATCACTCAGAATTGTTGTCAAATATTTCATCTCTATTAACCACAAAGTAAAATGCTTTGAACCCTCGGATCAAAGCAATAAACCAGATTAGATGGCTTTCAGTAGCCAGATGCCGAGGTTTTGCCTAAAAACAAGAATCGGAAAGGAACATGGATCCAATCTCGGAACTATGCACCCCATGTCAAACCGCACGCAGTTAGTTCCCGTCATAACTTTCACTTTGGTTGCAGTTGTCAAAACGTCAACCCCGCCATTTTGACCCTCTGTCGTTTATTATGAGAAATTGCGTTGTATGATACGAAAGATTGGCATGCACGGTTTCTTAATTTATACCTTAATGGCCACGATTTGTAGATGTTTAAACACGACACGTTTATTCTCACGATCGGATCAGTGGAATATATTTATCAAGTTTTACTGACTGAAAAGTTCAAATTGGGGATGAAAGGTGAAATCAGCCGATAACTTTGGAAATGAGGAATTGATGTAATTGTTGGGAGTTGCTGTACGAGGAATTGATGTAAATGTTGTAGATGCTGTACGCTAAGACGAAGAAACGAAGATAATTAATGATTATTTTGTTGCTATGGTTACTAATTAGTAGTTAGTAAAATGCACAGTGACAAACTCTCGACACTTTTGGACAATGAGTAAAAAAATCGAATCCTAATTGCCGAGATGTCAGAATGTTTGTTTTACAACTGTTAGTTAAATGGTATATTAAAAGCATTAGTGATGTGAAAAAAATTGATTTTATCCATGTCAAGTATGTTTTTGTTGTGTACAGATTCTGAATGGAATCAATTGATTTTAAATATTAAATGTTTCAGTATTTATATGATTATATGTGTAGTAAATGTTTTAATATACTATCTTACTTAATTATTTCTACACATTTTCAGCTACACACACATATAAATACTGTTCATGTTTTAATATCAATAGCAGCAATATATATTTTAAACAAGAAAAAAAGACCAAAAACAACAACAATAATTCTTTTTTAAATCCAACAAACCCAACAACATCATCAACAACAGCAACAACAACAACAGCAACAACAAAAACAACAACAACAACAATATTAGCACTAACAACAAAACAACCTAACAAATCCAATAAAACACTAATAATTTATTATACATAATACAATGTACTACCACAAATATAACCATAACCTAAATAGAAATTTTTCTCTTGTCCCTTTATTCTTAACAAGTTTCAAAAACGCCATTTTATGCATAAAACAAAACCCCTGGCCATCTTGTAACACGATTTTCACAAGGTCAAGCTGTAACATATACATGTACTACTGTTTTATTATTTTATAACGTATAATTCCATATCAAATTCTGAAACAAATGTCTAAGGTATCTGTAAAATATTGCATATTATTTTAGTTTCAATAACAAAATAATAATTTAAAAAAAAAGAAAAAAAAAGAAACCGGATATGATTGACTCACCATATCATTCATCCATACACAATTATCAGAAGTGTTGGAACTTCCGGTTTTGTTTGACAGCACATGCCATCTGCACTACGTCTGCTTCCGGTTTCGTTCCCGTGGGAGTTAGTTCAGTTCCAGGAGACAATGCGGTGTAACGAAGTACTCGATGACGTCACAGACGCATCCTATACACTTAGATGCATGAGCTGTTCATTTAAACGATAAAACCATGTCGCATTATATCGCACTGGATATCTTTTTTAAATAAATGACGCCAGTTTTGTTATATTTCTATTACATGTATTTTGATCTTTTAGCTGAAAAGGTATCTGCTTCTGATACAATAGTATATCTTGAATGTTTTTAAACCTACAATTTACAAACACGAGAAGGAAACCACCCCCTAAAAAAACAATAAAAACTCAGTACCACCACCACTACCACTACCACCACCAACACCACCACCCCCACCACCACCACCACCACCACCACCACCACCCCACTA
>JAUTWP010085511.1:0-23609 GCA_033042655.1 Cyathermia naticoides
ATCGTTATCACCTGACCCCTTTACCTTTATGTGCTTTATGACCTTTACTTGTGACCCCTTTACTTGACACAATAAGAACCTCAAATAGACATAAAAATAATACATCAGTTCAAAGTACAAAAATATATTTTCCTGCCACTAACAGACTAAGACCAGTTAACAAAAGCAAAAATAGATATAACAATTTACTAGAAAAATACAATAAACTTTTAAAGAAATCGAACAAAAAGATAACTCATTTAAGAGAGGTAAATAGGCTTCTGAAAAGAGAGATAGCGTTTTTACAAAAAAAAGAGACAAAAGAAGAGAAGAGTGAAAGAGCTGAAGCAATAGAAAAAATGAGGATAGAGATTAAAAGAAAGTAAAGAACTATGGATAAAACTGCAAAACAAGCATGTGTTTGAAGAGGAGACTTTGGAGACAGATGAGAAGCCTAGTGAGTTTTTGTAGGTAATTATGTTATAATTTATAAAATCTACATTTTTGTAGAAAAAAATAGTTTTAAAAGGATAGACCATGACAACACAAGTTTCTGCTTATATTTCAAATGAGACTAAGATAAATTTAGAACAATATAGTGCTACACATGGTATAAAAAAAGGTTTTTTAATAGAGAATGCTATTAATCATTATATTCAGGCTCTTGAATCTATTCCTAGTGAGTTTATTGTCCCTACCAATATTGTATTGAGTAAGGAGTCGTTTGAAAGGGTTATGGAGATGAATGAAAATCCACCTGAACCAACACAAGCTTTGATTGATTTGATGAGAGAAGATGATTAATATTCGCATACTCAAAAAGAGTGATAAGAGAGAAGGTTTTAGTTGTGGTGAGATTGAGCTTGACTATTTTTTTCAAAAGTATGTAGGGCAAAATCAGTTTAAACATTACATTGGTGTGACATATATTGCGACTGATGAAGAGCGTATATTTGGATTTGCTACGCTTAGTGTAGCGACTCTTTCAAGAGAAGATTTTCCTTTGAAAAATCAAAAAAAGCTCTCTCACTATCCTCTTCCCGTATTAAAACTTTCACGAATGGGTGTTGAGATAAAATATCAAGGCAAAGGTATTGGTTTATCCTTGATTAAAATGGTATTTAAATTGGCACTTGAACAGAAAGAAAAAGTTGGGTGTATTGGTGTTGTGGTCGATGCAAAAGAGGATGCTGTAGAGTTTTATAAAAAGTTAGGGTTCATAGAGTTAGATGCAAAAAGTGGTACAGTCAAGCGTTATCCTATGCCTGTACCTATGTTTATCTCTATTGGTCTACTTCAAAGTGCTTTATAAACCTAAAGAGTCGGACGTTGAATAACCACTTTTTAGTATAACCCTATTAAATAATTTAGAAGTTGTATTTAAACAGGTGTTCATTTGATGGTGCGTTGGAAAACAGCACACTACTAAAATTTGACAAAAAATCAAAAATCAGTTAAACTTCGATTAATAACTTAAAGAAGGAGTCACCATGTCAAATATAATGACACACACAACCCAAACTATTGGAACTCAGTCACTTCTTCTGCTCTTACTCTCTGCATAATTTTTAACCACCAACCTTTAAACAATACAATTATAATTTGACGTGTGATATGGTCACACCTACAGGAACATAAAATGAAATACCAAAAATTTAACAAGATAAACTTACCCAACAGAACATGGCCCGATGCAGAGATAACACAAGCACCCGTTTGGTGTTCTGTGGACTTGCGTGACGGAAACCAAGCGTTAATAAAACCAATGTCTTTAGAGAAGAAGATTCGTTTCTTTAACTTGTTGGTTGAAGTTGGCTTCAAAGAGATAGAGATAGGGTTTCCCTCTGCTTCTGAAGTAGAGTATGAGTTTACACGTTACTTGATAGAGAACGACATGATACCAGATGACGTAACCATACAGGTTTTGACCCAAGCACGTGAACACTTAATCAAAAAGAGTGCCGAGGCGTTGCAAGGGGCTAAAAATGTCATTGTCCATTTGTACAATCCAACCTCTACCATGCAACGTGAGATTGTCTACAAGAAGTCTCAAAAAGAGATAATTGACATTGCTTTAGATGGTGTGAAATGGATAAAAGAGTACTTTGGTGGCTTCGAGGGTAGTGTACGTTTTGAGTACTCACCTGAGAGTTTTACTCAAACAGAGATGGAGTATGCGTTAGAGATATCTAATGCTGTCATAGAAGCGTGGAATCCACAAGATAACGAGAAGATGGTCTTGAACTTACCTTCAACGGTAGAGTCAGGAACACCAAACATCTACGCAGACCAGATAGAGTTTATGAGCCGAAATATTGTTCGACGTGACAATGTTTTAATATCGGTTCATGCTCACAACGACCGTGGTTGTGCTGTGGCTTCTACAGAGTTGGGTTTAATGGCAGGTGCTGACCGAGTAGAGGGAACATTGTTGGGTAATGGTGAGCGAACAGGTAATGTAGACATCGTAACCGTGGGGTTAAACATGTATACGCAAGGCGTTGACCCCAAGTTGGACTTCTCTAATGTAGACAAAATTGTCAAAGTAGTCGAAGCCTCAAACGAGATTAAAACCCACATTCGCCACCCTTATGTGGGAGACTTGGTCTACACTGCTTTTTCTGGTTCTCATCAAGATGCCATAAAAAAAGGGATGGCAGTTCAAAAAGAAGATACTTTGTGGTATGTGCCTTACTTGCCAATTGACCCCAAAGATGTGGGACGAAGTTATGAGTCGATTATTCAGATTAACTCTCAGTCAGGAAAGGGTGGGGCAGCGTACATTTTGGCTTCTGTCTTTGGCTACAAAATTCCAAAACAGATGGAAGCACACGTAGGTAAAGTCGTTCAGCAGATGAGTGACAAAGCCGACGGCGTAGTGAGTGAGAAGATGATAGGTGAGGCTTTTGAAAAGAGTTTCATAAACCGTGTAGAACACTTTAAAGTAGAAAATTTACAGATGAGCATTGACAACGAACAGACTGTGGTAGAGGGTGACTTTTTTGTGGGTGAAAAGCAGAGTCGAGAGGTACATAAAGCTCAAGGAATTATTGAGGCTATAGGAGCTACATTTGAGCATTTAGGTGTATTGTTTGAAGTAGTAGACTATGCTGAACACACTTTGAGCTATGGAAAAGATGCTGATGCCGTGGCTTATTTTGGTGTTAAAATAGATGATTCTGTTTATTATGGTGCAGGACGAGGGAAAAATATCTCTTATGCTTCAGTAAATGCACTGGTTTCTGCGTTAAATATCGCTTATTTAAGTCGTTAAAGATTAGTTTCAGTTTCAAATGTTAAAATAATCTTAAAATATAATATTACTATTTAAGGATAAGATTTGAAATTAATTAATCGATTAGAAGAACTGTATAAAAAGATAATAAGTAAAAATAATTTAGATAAATCTAGTACCATAAAAGAGGTTGTAACTGGTCTGATTGGTACAGATGAAGATGAAGCATCTTACCATGAAGAGATTTATTTACTCCTCAAGGCAATGATAAATGCAGCCAAAGCAGATGGAACTATAGATATTGAAGAGCAGAAAAAAATTATGAATTTTATGGGTGACATGAGTAAAGTTGAGCAGATGTTTGTAGAGCATGAGATGACACAAGCACTACAACTAGATAGCTTTTTAAAAGAGATTCCTCAAGGTATGGAGCAGCAGATTTATTATATGAGTTTGTTTGCTATTGACCTTGATGTTGAAGAGGAAAGAGCATATTTAGAAAAACTAGCAGAAGGTTTAAACCTTACAAATGAGGATATAGACAGCATACATGAGAGTTTAGATGCTGAAGCTTTGGCATAATTTTTATATATTTAAGAGATATTATTATAGTATATTGTTAAAAAATATGCTATAATATGATTCATTTAAGGCAATAAACCAATAAAAAGAGCTACTTTGACATCCATTATATCTCTAAAAAATATTAGCAAAACCTTTCAAAACAATCTAACCCTAAACAATATTTCACTTGATATAGCCGAAGGTAAAATAACCTCTCTACTTGGGAATTCTGGCTCTGGAAAAACAACTATTTTACGACTTATTGCAGGGTTAGAAAAGCCAGATAGTGGTGAGATATTTATTTTAAATAAATCTGTAACTAAAGATGAAAAAACAATAATACCTTCAGCTCAAAGAGAGATAGGTTTTATCTTCCAAGATTTAGCACTCTGGTCTCATATGTCTGTTTATGATAATATCGCTTTTGGACTTAAATTAAAAAAGAGTCAAAATATAGAACAAAAAGTAGTAGAGATTTTAAAGTTTTTTGACATAGAAAAGTATAGAAATAGTTACCCCAACCAAATCTCTGGTGGACAACAACAACTTGTAGCCATTGCTAGAAGTTTGGTTTTAAAGCCTAAAATACTTTTAATGGATGAACCTCTTTCTAACTTAGATATTCATTTAAAAGAGAAAATGAGAATTCAAATTAAAGCATTGAGAGATAGTTTTAAAGTTACTATTATCTATGTAACACATGACCATGAAGAGGCTTTTTCTTTAGCAGATGAAGTGGTGATGGTAGAAGATGGTAAAATTAAGAAATTAGAAAACTATCAGTAAAAAGTGCTAAGATTAGCAAAAAGGAATACGACAATGAAGAGAATAATCCCTCTATTTATAATTTTACTAGTAGGATGTAGTGGTGATGATAAACCCATAACCACAACCCCTATTGAAATAACAAAATCACCAATACTCCAAGATGATTTTTCTAAGAAAAATAGCTTATGGAGCATCAAGTCAGGTCAATGGAGCTTTGAAAATGGTCTGCTAAAGCAGCAGGCAATCAATGAAAGTTTCCCTCTTATTTTATTGGAAAAAGAGAAGCTAACCGATGTAGATGTCTCTGTTGATTTTAAACCTTTGTCTGGAGACATTGATGCCAGTGGAGGTCTTGTATTTAGAGCTGTAGATAAAAACAACTACTTTATTGTCAGAGCCAATGCTTTAGAAGATAACTTTCGTCTCTATACATTTAAAAATGGTCATCGTTCAGAGATTGCATCAGCTACAGTAACACCTCCTTCATTGGGTAAATTTCATACCATAAGAGTGGTGGCAAAAGGTGAGCATATTCAAGCTTATTTAGATGGAAAATTGTATATTGACCATAATGACAGCTCTTTTTCTGAAGGGTATGTGGGGTTGTGGACAAAGGCTGATTCGGTTACGGAGTTTGATAATTTAAACTTTTAAGGAGTTTTATGAAAATTGTTATTGCAGGAGCAGGAAAAGTAGGCTATCATCTTGCTAAAACCCTATCTATTTATCATGATATAACTATTATAGATAAAAACCAAGAAGCTGTATCTAAAATACAAGATGACTTGGATGTCTTGGCTTTTCATGGTGATGTTGAAAATCCTGAGGTATATTCTCGCTGTAATACTAAGGTAGATTTCTTTATCGCTGTAACCAATTCAGATGAGGTCAATATTATTGCTTCGTTGATTATTGATGATATAGTGGAGGTAGATAAAAAAATCATACGACTGCAAAATAGCTTTTTTTTAAAGAGTTCGATGTTTAAAAAACTTAATATTTATGCGAGTATTTTCTCCTCTTATCATATTGCCAGTAGTCTACAACGTCTTTTAGAATTTCCTCTGGCAAATAATATTAAAGAGTTTAATTTCTCTAACATGATAATGCTCTCTGTACGCATTAGCAATCCTGACTATGTGGGGTATAACATTCGAGAAGTCTCTAAAGAGTTTGAAGATGAGATAGCCATTGTAGGACTTGAACGTGAAAAAAACTTTTTTATTCCTCACAATAATGAAGTTCTTAAAATGGATGATTTACTCTATATAGTAGGAGAGAAGGAGAGTCTAAAAAAACGATATAACAATTTTGAAGCACCCCAAAAAGGGAATAAAAAAATTAGAAATTGTATTATATTTGGAGCAGGACGGGTAGGTGTTGAGATGGCAAAAGTATTGCTCGATAGTGGATTTGAAGTAAAAATGATAGAGCAAGATTTATTATTATGTGAACAAGCCACAGAGGCATTAAAAGGAAAAGCCATTGTTTTAAACAGCAAATATGGTTGGGGACATCTTCTTAAAGAGGAGGGCTTGGACAGTGCTGACATGCTAATAGCTTCCACCAATAATGATGAATATAATATGATAAAATCTATAGAGGCAAAACGTGTAGGTATAGAGAAAGTCATTGCTATTAACAATGACAGGGAATACTACTCGTTAATGCACTCATTGGGATTGGTAGTCATTCGAGGAGAGAAAATAGATACTTATTACTCTATTTTAGAAAAAATAAATACAGACAGTTTAATAGTCCAAAGACGCTACTGTGGAGGAAGAGGGGTCACTCTTTTTAAAGAGATTTCAGAAGAGTCAAAATGTATAGGCAGAGCCATTAGTTTACCCAGTAAAATAAAAGAACTTGCAAACAGTTATATTGTTCGTCAAGGAACTATTCTTAAAGAGTTGGAGCAGTGTGTTTGCCAAAAAGGAGACAGATTGATACTCTTTGCAGAAAGTTCACAGACTGATTTTTTAAAAAAATGGATAAACCAAGAGTTATAGATGATTAAAACATTAGATATTAAAGGGATTGTAAAGTTTATTGCTATTATTGGAACGCTGCTGTCACTTTTTTTTATAACACCTATTTTAATTGGGCTCTATTATGGTGAAGATATTATAAAATTTATAGTTTATGACCTCTTACTCTTTAGCGTTAATGTAATAATATGGTATGGCTTACAATCACATAATATAGAGATGAAAATCAAAGGGGGAATCGTCGCTGTCAATCTTATATGGCTTCTACTAGGAGTAGCTGGAGCAATACCTTTCTTACTCTATACCTCTCTTGATTTTAGTGCTGCTTTTTTTGAGTCGATTAGTGGTTTTACCACCACAGGAGCCACTGTCTTTTCAGAGATAGAGTCACTACCTAAAATGATTCTTTTTTTACGTAGCTTGACCCATTGGTTGGGAGGAATGGGGATTATAGTCTTGGGTGTTGGACTTTTATCTATGATTAATCCTACAGGAAGTTTGAGTATGTTTAGAGCAGAATCTACAGGTATTTCTATGGATAAAATAGATCCCAAAATTCGTGATACAGCTTTGATGTTATGGGGTATTTATACTTTTTTGACATTGGTGGATATGCTACTTCTACACTATTTTGGTATGGGCTGGTTTGATGCCATTAACCATGCTTTCTCTACCATTTCAACAGGTGGCTTTTCGACTAAAAATGCTTCGATGGGAGCTTTTGATAATGCTGCTATCATATGGACAACCACACTCTTTATGATACTGTCTGGTATTAACTTTTTGGCACATTTACGTTTTTTACATAAAGATTACAGTGGGTATAAAAGTGAAGAGATTCGTTACTATATTTATATCTTTTTGACACTCTCAACTGTTTTGAGTCTATCACATAGTTTCTCTAGTAGTATGAGCATAGAAGAATCATTTAGACACTCTTTCTTTACCATTGCTTCTGTTTTAACCACCACAGGATTTGCAACGCTCAACTATGAAGAGTGGGGGCATTTTGCAGTGAGTATTGTATTTATATCCATGCTCATAGGTGGAACAACAGGCTCCACAGCAGGAGGGGTCAAAGTTATTCGTTATATTATTCTCTTTAAAAATATGTTAACAGAACTCAAACGGGTACTTCACCCCAATGCTATTCTCTCTATTTTTATTGATAACAAAAAGCTAAAAAGTTCACTGCTCACTTCGGTTGCTGGTTTTTTTACCCTCTATATTTTAACAGCTGTAGTTGTGATGCTCTATCTTTATGCACGAGGCTTAGATGAGATGAGTTCTATATCAACAGCATTAGCAACTGTTGGTAATATCGGACCAGGCTTTGGTATGGTTGGACCCGTTGAGAATTATGGATTTTTCTCTTGGTATGATAAATTAGTGCTAAGTATTGCTATGATTATAGGACGGTTAGAGTGTTATACTCTTTATTTAATGCTTTCTAAATCATTTTGGAAACGGTTTTAAAAAATCATGCTAAAATTCCAAAAAGGAAAACCCAAATGAAAAACTTACTATTAACTACAATACTCTTTCTAACTTTCATCTCTTGCTCAAAAGAGTCAAAGGATGAAGTGACAGTTTATACCACGGTTGACCAGATATTTTCTGAGCCGATTTTAAAAGATTTTGAAAAAGAGGCAGGTATAAAGGTGAAAGCCATTTATGATACCGAGGAGACCAAGTCTACAGGTGTACTCAATAGAATTATTGCTGAGAAAAACAATCCTCACTGTGATGTTTTTTGGAGTGGTGACCCTATACGGGCAATTGTTTTAAAAAATAGAGATATCTCTATAGGATATGATTCACCTATTGCCAAAGATATACCTGAACAATTTAAGGATAAAGAGTATTATTGGATTGGATTCTCAGCCCGTGCTAGGGTTTTGGTTTATAATAAAAAATTACTCAAAGTAGATGAGGTTCCAGAATCTATTTTTGACCTGTTAGAGCCTAAATATAAGGGGAAATTTGCTATTGCTAACCCTCTTTTTGGAACAACTTCTTTTCATTTTGCCTCTTTGTTCTCAACCTTGGGTGAGAACAAAGCCAAAGCATTACTGGCAGGATTTAAGAAAAATGATGTGCTAATTGCCACAAGTAATGGAGATGTAAAAAAGCGTGTCTTAAATGGTGAAATAGCCTGTGGACTAACCGATACAGATGATGCCTTTACAGCAATGAAGGAGTCAAAAGAGATGGGAATTGTTTTTCTTGACCAAAAAGGAATAGGGAGTTTGGTTATGCCGAACACCGTTTCACTTATGAAAAACTCACCACACAATGCCAATGGAAAGAGGTTAATAGATTATCTTTTGAGCAAAGAGACAGAGCAAAAACTGGCTATTTCATCAGCTCAAATGCCTCTGCATAAAAGAGTAAAGACTTCTACAAATGTCCCCTCTCTTGATAACATTGTACCGATGAAGATTAATTACGAGCAGACAGCAAAAAAGTTAGAGGAGATACAAGGCTATCTTAAAACTTGGGGAGAATAACATCAAAAATAAGTTCTATATTTTTATCATAACCATTTTTTTGTTTTTAGTAGTACTACCTCTGTTAAATATCCTCTTTGACTCCTTTTTCAAAGAAGGTATTTTTGGTCTTGCCAACTACTTAGAGATTTTTAATAAAAAAACTTTAATATTATTGGTGAAAAGCTTAGAGTTAGCCTTTTTTGTTTCAACTATCTCTACTGTAATTGGGGGTTTTTTTGCCTTTTTTCTTACCAAAACCAACCTCCCGTTTAAAAACTTTTTTAAACTATTTTTTCTTGCTCCCTTGTTTCTCTCTCCTTATATTTTAACCCTTTCATGGGTTGATTTTTTTGTTCATTTTGAGCATGGGAAAGCATTTATTTACAGTTTTTGGGGTGTTGTATTTATCTTAAGTTTGGTTTTCACTCCTCTATCTATACTTGTTATATCAAGTGGTCTTTCCAATATTAATGCTAAGTTAGAAGAGGCAGGATTGATGATGACAACGTACCAAAATGTGGTACTTAACATTATCTTCCCTTTGGTTAAGCCAGCCATACTCTCCTCGTTTATATTGGTTTTTGTCTTGGCACTGTCTGAGTTTTCTGTTCCTGCTTTTTTGTCGGTAAAAGTCTTGACAACTGAGATATTTACTCAGTTCTCAGCTTTTTATAATTATGAGTTGGCATTGGCAAATGCTATGATATTGGTGTTTATCTCGATATTTTTACTATTAAGCGAGAGAGCATACCTTGCCGATGCCTCTTTTCTCTCTATGGGTACCAAGTCACAACAGAGTAAAATAGTAGAGCTGGGCAGTGCTAAATACCCTCTGTTTATGGTACATCTTCTCTATCTTTTTTTCTCCATTATTACCCCTGTTGTGATGCTTTCTATGCAGAGTTTTGATGCTGGATGGGCATACTTTTTTCAAGCCATTAACCTTTTGTTACCCAATATTATCAACTCATTGCTCTATGCTACCATGGGGGCTTTTGTGCTTTTACTTTTTGGTTTTGTTTTTGCCTATATATCAGTAAAAGAGAAAGTAAAGTCGGTCGACATACTCTTGCTGATTATATTTGCTGTCCCTTCAACAGTACTGGGAATTGGGCTTATTAAGTTTTTTAACACGCCAAATTTTGATGTTATCTACAGCAGTTTTTGGATTATTATTATCGCTTATTTGGGAAAGTTTGTTTTTATTAGCCATAAGCTTATTGGCAATGCTCTCATGCAGATACCTAACTCCTTAGAGGAGTCGGCTGAGGTGCTAGGAGCAGGTTTTTTTAAGCGAATGCAAAAGATTGTTTTGCCTCTTATTGCCGATAAACTCTTTATGGTCTTTATCATAGGTTTTATCTTTTCACTAGGAGAATTGGGTGCAACCATACTTGTCTATCCAGCAGGGTCAGCTGTGATGGGCATAAAACTCTACACCATTATGGCAAATGCCCCACAGGGTCTTGTGTCGGCTATGAGTTTGGTGATTTTGTTGGTGACAGTCCTATCCGTTGGAAGTATAGTGTTTTTGTATAGAGTATTTAAACAGATATTACGTTTTAGCTTATCTATCTAAAGGTTACTATAGGCTTCTATATACCAAGTTCATTCATACATGCGACACAGTAGAGAGATTCAGGCATAAGGTTGAGTCTCTCTAACGCTATCTCCTCCTCACACTCTTTACAAAATCCATACTCGGGTGTATCAATCTTCAAATAAGCATGTTTAAGTCGATTAAGACGTTTTGTTGCCTCTTCAAGACGCTGAAAATGAATATTTTGTTCCAGCTTAAAAGAGATATGGGCTACCTTGTCAGAAGTACCTTCTCCTCGCTTAGGGTAGACAGCAGTTTTTATCTTTTCAATCTCTTGAGCAAGTATCTCTATCTCTTCATCTATATTTTTTTTAAACATCTGTTTTTGTTCTATTGTCATCTATTTTCTCTCTATTCAAATATAGATAATTATAACAAATTTTTAGTAAGAATAGTAGGTTACTATAGAAGACAGCTTATTTTCTACCGATTGTCTAAATGAGATTACGCTATGATGAAAAATAGATATTTAAACCATAGGAGCAAGTCATGAAAAAGATAGCCATATTTATTTTTTTAGCCTTTTTTTCAGTTAATGGATTTTGTGAAGATACTGCCACAGAGAAAAAAGCAGTTTATAACTTAACAACAGGTGATGTAGAGACCATAGAAAAACGATTGATAGGAAGTATTATTTCCAACAGTAACTACTACCAAAGTAAGCTTCAAGAGTACAAAGTAATTGTGGTAATTCATGGTGATGCTTATAAGTTTTTTATGAAAGATTTGAACAATACAGCGTATGCTTATGAGAGTAAGCTACTAGAGAAAAAAACAGAACTGGGTAAAAGGCTAGACTCTTTGTCTAAACTTTATGACGTTAAGTTTGAGGTCTGTGAAGTAGGTGTAAAAAATAGACATCTCAACCCAAAGGCTTTTTACTCTTATGTGGGTATGGTACACAATGCCATCATCGGTCTTGTTGATGCACAAAATGATGGATATGCTTATATTTCTATAGAGTAAAAATGAAAAAACTAAATCGTTTGGGTTACTTTATAATAAACAGTTTCTTAGTAACCCACCAAATACCATTGGCGATGTATCCTAAAGGTCCATAAACTCTTTTCTCTTTAAAGTTTACTTCTATAGGAGTAAGTGCTACGGCATCTTTTAGGTAGTTTTGTCGTCCTTGTATGGAGTCTATCTCTATCTGTACACGTCTTAACTCTTTCTCTATTTTGACTATCTCTTCTATGTTGCTTGTTCGCTCTAAAAGGGCTTTCATCTTACCACGAAACAGAAGAAGGTTTTTTAGTCGTGCTTCATTGTCTACAAACTGGTTTGTTACATCATTTTGTGAGATTGATTGTGCTGTTTTCTCTCCAAGATTTGCTATATCATCTAGTACATTTATCAAATCTTTTGAGGGTACTTTTATAGAAGCGTTATAACTTTTTTCATAAGCATGAGCATTGACAATAAGACCAGAACTCTTCTCAACTATAGAGATAAGTCTATTTTTTGCTTCGTCTATGCTATCAACATCTACAGAGATATTTGCTCTTTTTGTAACGATACGTTTGGATGGTATGGGAGCTGGCATAGGAGCAGGAGAGACATCACTCATCATAGGTAGACTGGTCTCATATGTAGTTTGACTATTTTGATAAATCACAGGAGCCATGGCATGAGAGTCGTTTTTTGAATTACAACCTGTTAAAGCTATGAGTGTAGCGACAGTTATAAGTTTAATTTTATTTGACATTTTTTTTCCTTTTTTGTCTATGAGTTAGGCTTATTGTATAACGGATGTTCTTAAGTATTAATAAGTATCCTAAGGATAATAGATACCATTTCCCACACGATGGTTTCTATAAAGTTCAATTATCTCTTTATGGTCTTTGGCATATATTTTTATATCTTCTTTTTTCTCTATAGCTTTTGCTTTTATCCTATTGGCAATAATTAAAGTTCTTTCATATTCATCAGGGTCTTTTCTAAGAAGTGAATGTAATGCTTCATTATCATTATATTTTGTCATATTTTCTACAGGATAATTAGGAAGTTTACTAAAGAGGCTTTGGTCTACGGAGCTGTTAAATTTTGCAAATGTTGCCTCTTTAGCTACTGACCATTTATGGTTATTGTGGACTTGATGTTTTAAGAGAATTTTATTGTCATAGAGGCAGTATCGGTTAGATGGGTTGGGTACATCGTCTAGCCAAATATTACACTTTACCCCTGCAACAGTCTCTGTTTTGTGCATGTTAACAATAGCCTTTTTAGCCTCTGTATCAACATAGTAATTATGTAAATCTTGGTCTGCTACAATCAGCCAATCTAACATAGGATTTCTATCTTTTTTTATCTGTTTACTATTATGATTAATACGGTATTCTGAACCATTGTTAATCATAATAATTTGATTACCCTTTGTCTCATAAGTTTTTTTCCCCCAATCATCCCAAGTAAGCGTACGGTTTTTATTTTTAAATTTTACTATACCTGATTTGTATGGGTAAAGTTTCATACTGCCATTGTTTTGTGATGCACTAGCTGTTTGTGTAGATTGAACTGGAGTGTTTGTTGCACACCCCACAAGTAGTGATGAGAAAGTAAGTATGAGCATTTTGTTGTATATTGATTCCATTTGTTCCCTTTGGTTTTTTTTATTATAGCTAAAAGAGATACGATTCCTTTAACTTCTTATGTCATAATATTCTCAAAGGAAATATTTATGAAACTAAAAACTTTAGCCATTGTAACCATACTCTTTACTTCTAATAGTCTCTCTGCAAATGGAGAAGGTATAAAAGACTTTCTCCAAATGACAACAGGTGCAACGGTCATGCCTACCATTTTACCAACCTATGTAACTGTCATGCATTATAATCCTCCTCCTGGTTTAGAACGTAGTGAGAAGATATCAAAGTTTACAACTGAAAACTTCGATGTGTTGAAAGAGGAGATAGTCAAGGGAGAAGGTGAACACCTTGATACTTTAGCTGTGATGTATGAACTTGAAAAAAAAGATGAGTGGAAACGCTATTTGCAAACACATTTTGATGAGATATTTATAGAGAGTAAAAGTAAAGAAGAGAGAGTTCATAAAATAGATGAAATTACTTATGACAAATTTATAATTATTGAGCGTTATGAGGTTGTAGATAATAATGGTACGTATGGAGTAGTAAAATAATGAACTCTAGTATTATCAATTATTTGTAAAATTGTGTAAGAAGATTTTGTGGGCAAAGTTGCCCACTTAAATATGTAATTAAACCCTTGATTGAAAAGGACTCCCATCCTCCGAAATGTAACCTAAGTATGTGGCAGCATAACTCAGGTTACGGTGTGCTTCTACTATGATGCCTATTCGACTGTGCAGAAATAATATATGAAATAGAAGCAAAAAAACTTATGAGAAAAATATCTAAAATAGGATAAAAAATATGTTTCTCATGGGCGTAGTATAACGGTAAGATGTGGCGTAATTGTGTTACACGAATAGTCCACAAATACTGATATTATGGGATTTAAACGTGATTAAATAGAAAAGAATAATCTTTTGTATTTATACTTATTAGAAGTTATAATGAGTAAAAAAACTCATCATAATCTCATTTTTTCCTCATTATTTTCAGTTATACTTTTTATATAGTAAATATTTCTAAAAGGAAAACAGATGAAAATATGGGAAGACCTAACACGAATACAAAAGATTTTTATAGGATTATTTTTTATTAGCATCGTAATACTCATACCCGAGACAACTTTTTTGTTAGACGCTGGTGGGATTGATTTGATTGTATTCATCTTGTTTATGTACAGTCAAAATATTAGATTATGGTATGACTTGCATTTTGGCATGATAAAGTACCCTATAATAGAAACTAGAACATATGTTAAAAGTGTTTCCATGACCTCTGTATTTTTCTTAATGACAAGTTCATTGATTTTTTCTTCTGCTTTCTTTATGTTGTTTATGTTTATAAAAAAAGATTTTTAAGGAATTAAAAAATTGAAAATGATTAAACTAAAAAAAATGACAAAAAAAGAGTATAAGACTTTCATAAAAAAAAGCATTAAACGCTTTGCCAAAGAGCAGATAAAAAGTGGCTATTGGACAAAAGAAGAAGCGTTAAAAGAGGCAAAAGCTCAATACAAACGAAATATGGGAAAAGGACTCAAAGAGCCAAGATTGGATTTTTATACGATACGTAATAAAGAAGATAAAAAAGTAGGCTCTCTTCTATTGGTAAAACAAAAAAATATACTTTTTATGGATGAGATTTATATACAAAAAAAGCATCGTCATCAAGGGTATGGTTCGGCTACCTTGAAGAGAGTAGAAAAAATAGCCAAGAAGTTAAATTATGATAAGGTTGGGATTCAAGTTTTTACTCATAATAAAGTAGCTAAAATTTTATATGATAATGAAGGCTTTAATTCGATACTTGAATTTAGGATGAAGAGGATATGAATAAATTAAACCAAACCAAACCCTAACCTAAGATCTTCACTAGCTCATAAGTCCTACCCTTAACTCTCTTAGAGATGAAGGAGTAGTCGTATATTGAAAAATACGTATTGACATTGTAAATACAATATGCTACAATAAATCATGAAATTTGAATGGAATGATGAAAAAAACCTAACAAATCAAGAGAAACATGGTGTATCGTTTGAAGAGGCAAGAGAGGTTTTTGAAGACCCACTTCAAATCTCGAAACTTGACCACCGTTTTAACTACTTTGAAGAGCGATGGATAACCATTGGTTCAACCAAACAGTATCAAATTTTGGTAGTAGCCAATATGTTTTTTACTGATGAAGGCGAAGAGATTATACGAATAATATCGGCACGAAAAGCCAATACAAATGAGAGGAGAAGCTATGAAAAATGTTGAAGAGAGAGCAAAGTTTGATGATTATGAGATGTTAGATGAGTATGATTTTTCTGATGGAGTAAGAGGTCGATTTTATAAACCGACCAAAGTACCTACAAGCATTCGGCTTGATAATGATATTTTACTCTTTTTGAAAAAACAAGCGAGTGAAAAGAAGATAGCATATCAGACACTTATTAATAATCTGTTGCGTGACTATATGCAAGAGGGGATGAAGGTCTCTTTACCTAAGTAGAAGATTATTTTTTAATCTTTTACTGCTCAATAAGTTCTTTAGCAAACTCCTCCACAACCTCCACGACCAAATCAGGCTTTTCAAACTGAGTATAGCTTGAAAGAGAAGATAGTGTTTGTTCCCTCAGCCATTTACTCATTGGAGCAGTTGTGGCATGATGTGGTAGGAATCAACCTTTTTGAGACCATTGAGAGAGTCGAAGTTCCTGTCTATATTTTTCAAGGTAAGCAGGATTATCAAGTATCATACTCTTTAGCCAAAGATTTTTTTGAGAAGTTGGATGCTCCTAAAAAAGAGTTTTTTAGCTTTGAAAATTCAGCTCATAGCCCTCATATTGAGGAGAGTGAGAGGTTTAATTGTTGTGTAGATAGGGTTTTAGAAGAGAATATTAATCAATAAATTATATGAAAGAGAAAGAATGAAAAAAGTAATCATAACAGGTGGAAACAAAGGTATAGGATTGGAACTTACAAAAGAGTTTTTAGCCTTAAATTATGAAGTTGTAGTTATAGCACGAGATTTTTCAAACTTTGAGTTTAAAGAGGAAGTTGAGTGCATAGAGTTTGACTTGGTAGAAGTAGAAAAGATACCTGAACTCATTGAGTCTATTGGTAAGGTAGATATACTTATTAACAACGCAGGTGTGATGTACTCTTTACCTTATGATGCCTACCCCTCTGAAAAAGTAAATGTTATGCTAAAACTTAACCTTGAAGCACCTATTAAACTTATAGAAGAGTGTGGAAGAGTAGGTGTGTCTCGTATAGTAAATAATGCTTCTATTGCAGGGCAGATTGGTCATCCAGACATTTGGTATGGAGCTACAAAGGCAGGGCTAATAAATGCAACTAAAAGTTTTTCTAAAATATTTGATGGTAAAGTAGTTATAAATGCAGTTGCTCCTAGTCCTGTTGAAACAGATATGTTAGAGATGATTCCCCTTGCACGAAGAGAAGCATTTTTAAAAACAGTTGTAGCAAAACGTTTTGCCTATGCTGAGGAAGTAGCAAAGACCATTTTATGGTTGGCAACTGAGTCCCCTGAGTATATAAATGGAACGACTATTGATATTAATAGTGGGGCTTTTTCTCGTTAGTTATTGAATAAACCTGAGTCTACTTTTAATAATTATGTTAAAATATAGTATTCAATTCATTTAAAGGGAAGAGAGATGTCAAACTACTTAAGATATTCTATTGCTTCTCTACTATTGGCTTCACTCTTCTACACCCAACCCATAGCCATAGACCCCTCAACCATTAAAACACTTCTCGACAAAAAACTCCCCATGACTATAAAGAAAAAAGGTCTGCTCATTACGGTTAATCAGATAGACATCATAAAGGTTCTAAACAATGTAGTCGAGTCTAAAATAGATGCAGATGTTAAGATAGATAACAGTACAAAAGTGGGTAAGTTTTTACCTAAAAAATCTCTACATATAAGCCTTTTAACCCAAAGCATACCTAAAGTTCATGGTAGTTTTCTACAGTTTGAAGTTCGCTCTTTTAAAGTGAACAGGTTTATTAAAATGAAAGAGGTTAAAGGGGCTTTGAAAAAGAGATTAGAGTCGATTAAAATCCCTATAAAGAGCTTGAAAAAAACTTCTTGGCTCTTCTCTGTAAAGAAGATAACTTTTCAAGATAGTGGGGAACTCCTGCTTTTTGTTGGACTCTCTAAGCTTATGGTGTTTCTTTTGATTCCACTCTTTTTGTTACGTGAAATTGGATTGCTTTTGATTACATTTTACCAAAAGTTCTTATCGCCTCGAAAAAAGTACAAGTGTGCTAAGGGTCAACTCCATAAAAATGGAACGTGTTCTAGCGTGACTAAAGAGGCTTTTCAAAAAGATGGATTTATAGCAGGGATAAAAGCTTACCGAGCGTCGATTAAAGCGTGTAAAGAGGCTTCTATTACATTAAAAAGAAAGCGAAAAGATGGAAGCTCTTGTGATGGTGTTGATTGTTGTTCGGGTTGTAATGTAGGCTCTTGCGATGTTGGTTCGTCCTTGGCTTGTGATATGGGTGGTTGCTCTTGTGAAGTGGGGAGTTGCTAAGTGCAACTCCTTAACACTCTCCATCTTTTAAATACGTAGCAAGAGGATTGGCATTGAGGTTACAACTGTTTGAAAAAGTCTCCTCTATGGCTTCACAAGGGGTAGTGACACACTGAATCTCAACACGACCACATACAGGTGCGTACTCTGCTGTACATGCAATGTCTCCATTACGGTCAGTTTTATTAAAATGGGTAATATCATAATACATCTCTTCATCAGCCATCTGTTTATTGTAATCAATAGCTATTCTTTCAGGGTAGCCATAAGTTGTGTTGTAGGTTACTTTAATATCTTCAGCTTTTTTATTGATGGCATCTTGAATAAAATCAAAATAACCCAATATGCTTTTCTCTTCTTTAACGGCTTGGGCATTTAAAACGGTATTGCTTGGTATATATTTGACACTCTCTATTTTATTCTCTTTTATGGTCACCAGTTTCTTTTTTAAATCAGGGCAAAAACATGATTGACGAACCGTAAAAAAGTAGTGTGGGGGAGTCTCTGTATTCCAGAGTTTTTTGTTTTTATTTAGCTCTATCTGTGCGTTACTTTGGGGTTTTGGAGTGGTCATGGTACTGTTTGAATCACATGCTGAGAATGTCAATAAGCTTATTAGTAAAATTAATATAATCTTTTTCATAGGAATCCTTTCTATTTTGGTAGTAAAACTATTATAGCAAAACTTCAATGATGTTAAATAAATAATATGTTAATTTTAGTTATTAAATATTATCTGCTATAATAAAGGTAATATATAATTAGGAGCTAAAAATGAAAATAATAAATATAATACTTCCTGCAATACTTTTTCTTATGGTTGGGTGTGGCGAAGATTCTAGTAGTGCTTCACCTACCAACAATGGAGCGTTAACTAACCTCTCAACGGTGCATAAAGACCCTATTTTAGAGAAAGTCAAAAGTACAAACTTTGAAAACTTGATGAGAGAGACCAATGAACTTTCGGGTGAGACATACATTGCATACTACAAACGGATGAATCTATTAAAATTTATAAGTAAACCTGACTTAAAGATGACTTTTGATTTACCTAGAGATGAGAATAAGAGTAAAGCGACAAAGGGTTATCAAAAAAGAATATATGAAAATCTTTGGAGCCAAAAAGATGAGAATAGTTGTGGGCATGGTGGTACAGTCTCTAAAGAGGTAATACTTTTTCCTAGAGGACATCTTGAAGCCGACACCTATAAAGCTAACGACAACACCGAGTATGAGTATAGAGCATGTAATTTAGGTGATGCCATTTATAATGGTGATATAACCTACCATGTTGTTGATGTGACAGGAAGTGAGAGCCTTTTTGGTGCGACACCTACTGGAACTTTCTCTTCAAATTTTAATCATTTAAGCATAGAGACGGCATCTCAAAAGGTGACGTTAAATGGAACCATTAAATATGTGGCTAAATCACAGCGAACACCTGAAGCAAATAGTGAATTGACCAGTTTTGAGAAAAAATATTATACCGATGGTCCTTTTGTAGTTGAGGTTTATAATAAGAGTACAGGGGAAACGGTAAAGTTAATCTATAACGGTACATTAGATAAGATACTCTATCAAAGAGGTGAAAGTGCTTCAAGTATAGCATCAAACATTGATATGGGCGTATTTGGAAAATTTACCTATCGTCGAACTTCAGACTACACTTTAAATGTAGAGCAAAATGGAAAAATATTTACAATACGAAACCAAGGTAATAGTAGTGGTCTACTTGATAATAATGGAGTATTACAGCCACCACGACCTATAGGGTATAACATTTCCAATGCGTCGAGTATGAGTGTTTCTGACCATACCATTCAAAATGTATTCTTGGCTGATGGTACTTCTAAATACATTTTAGATACAAATTCTGACTGGTATCCAGATGCGAGTAGTGTTGTAGGAACGCCTACCCATACGCTTCCTCAAAGTGATGTTGACCTTATGAGTGGCATTGTGGTTATTGGGTTTGATACCTGTCCCCCAACCAATCGTTTACGTCGAAGGTTAGAGCGTCAAGGGATTGAGTATAGCTACATAAATATGCAAGAGTCAGCAGAGTCCAGAGCTTTATTTAAATGGTTTCATATTTCAGGAGTTCCTTATGTAGGTGTAAATGGAAGTTTCTTTGGTTCTGTATTTTATAACAGTGACACTTTTGCTGTTTACTTAAATTATCTTGGCAATACAATAGATAGTACTTTGCTTCAAAACTCATATAAAAATCTTAGCATTAGGAATGCAACAGTTTACTTTAGAGAGGAATTTAGTGAGCAACCAACAAAGACCAAACATACAGCAATGGCAGTTGCAAATGATAATTTGACTACTTATATGAGATATCGTGTTTGGAGTAGAAGCAGTGTTCAAAAAGCCAAAGAGGATGCTTTAGCGAAGTGTGAAGAGAGAAGAAAAGGACGTAAAGCAAAAGGAAGAAAAGAGATACTCTCTCAATGTAGGCTCTACTCTGTTGATGGGGTAGTTCAAGAAAATTCTATAGTAAGAGAGCTGGGAAGTGCTAATTAGTTGTTGGTAAAAAAGAAATAGATAATACAAATAAATTGTATTATCTATACTCTAGTAACATTTATGCTATAATATCTTATGAAAACCCTAAAATTAAAAAAAGCATTAAAAACTACCATCTTTACCCATGAAGAGATAGCCAATATCTTAAAGGATGAGGTCTCTAATGTGAATGCCAAGATTTCATATCTGACCAAACAAGGGGTTTTAATTCGTCTGAAAAAAGGTCTGTATACTTTTGGTGGTCTCTATCAAGATAGTGTGGATAGTATTGCTATTGCCAATCGTCTTTATGCTCCCTCTTATGTTTCGTTTGATTATGCTTTGTCCTATTATGGGCTTATTCCTTAACGTGTTTATGAAGTTACCTCTGCCACGCTTCATGCTAAAAAGGTTTTTGATACCCCTTTAGGGCGTTTCTCTTATCGTCCAGTGCCTATGGATGTTTATGCTTTAGGGGTTGATTGGCTCTATGATGAGCAAGATGGTGGGAAGTTTATAGCTACACCTGAAAAGGCTCTTTGTGACAAGATACGAGGTGACAGAGGTTTGGGGCGATTGAATCAAGAGAAAATGAGAGCTTATCTGCTCTATGACCTTCGTATAGAGGGGGAAGCATTGATGAAATTGGATGTTAGATTGATTGAAGCTATTGCTCATAAATATAAATCTTACAATTTAAAGAATTTAAGTTCTGTTTTGAAAAAGGAAAAAAATGTCTAATGACCATACAACTTTACACCCTGCCATAGGAAAAATGTTAGAAAAATATGACCTCTCCACAGCTGATAAAACCTATGAAGCATTGAGAGAAATTTTACAAGAGATAGTTCTACTAGGACTCTACCGAGCAGGTTTTTTTGACCATGCTGTTTTTTATGGTGGTACAGCACTTCGGATTTTGTATGGGCTTGATAGGTTTTCAGAAGATTTGGATTTTTCACTTTTACAAGCAGATAAAAATTTTGACTTGGGTGTGTATGAAAAAAGTATTATAGAGACGCTACAGACCTTTGGATTTGAGGTTAATATTCAACTTAAAAACCAAGAAGGAGTCATAAAATCAGCCTTTTTAAAAGGCAATACAGCCCAGCATCTACTCAATATTAAAGCTCCTGATGACGTAATAGCCAAATATGGACAAGGAAGATTGGTTAAGATAAAGTTTGAAGTAGATACCGAACCACCTTTAGATTTTAAAAGTGAAAAAAAGACCCAACTTCTACCTGCTCCTTTTATGATTCATAGCATGAAACTCTCCTCTTTGTTTGCAGGAAAAATCCATGCCATACTCTGTAGAAATTGGAGTAGCCGACCCAAAGGACGAGATTGGTACGATTTGGTATGGTATATTGCCAATGACTACAGCGTTGACCTAACACATCTAACTACAAGACTTAAACAGAGTTGCGATTGGCAGACAAAAGAGGGGGTAAGCTTTGATGGAGAGATAACAGAAACTTTGATTATGGAGTTGCTTAAAAAGCGTATAGAAGCGTTAGATGTAAGCAGTGCCAAACGGGATATTTTACCGTTTATTTCAGATGCAAGGGCTTTAGAAATTTGGAGTCATGAGTTTTTTCTTGGGGTTATTGAGGGGTTAGAGTTTGAGTTAAATTTGTAGCAGTTGTATGCTCCTAAAAAAGGAGCTATTTATGTTTAAAAATTTGGCTAGTTAAAGAACTCTTTACTCCCTAAACTCTACCACTTCATCAAACCCAAGTCTAAGTTGAGTAGACTGTTCATTAACTCTATACCCAAAAGGAAGCAACATCGCCACTTGCCATTTACTTGTGTCCAGTTCTAAAATCTCTTCAAGCTTCTCTTTTTCAAACCCCTCCATAGGGCAAGAATCTATTCCTATAAATGCTCCTGCTGTCATCATGTTTGCTGCTGCTATGTAGGTTTGTCTAGCTGTCCATGCATAGGTACTTTCATCGGTAGCAAAGGTCTCTTTTAGGTGGTTTCCATAGAGTGCGACATAGCCATCAAGTGCCTCCTCATCCATGTCTCGTCGTCCCAGTTGGGCTTTTGGTTTGCCACTCTCTACTCTGGCACCTTCTACCTCTGCTAAAAGCACTACTAAATGAGAACAAGAAGTAATCTGAACTTGGTTCCAACATGCAGGGCGAATCTTCTCTCGTAAGGCTTGGTTGGTAATGACCAAAAACTTCCACCCCTCTAGCCCAAAAGAGGAGGGTGAGGTTCTTCCTACTTCTAGTATGTAGTGTATCTCTTCGTCATTTATCTTTTTAGTTTCGTCAAATATCTTACAAGCGTGGCGAAATGCCATTGCTTTGGTGAAATCGTTTTTCATGGGGGTTTCCTTTTTTTGGAATCTTAACAGATATGTTTTATTAAGTCAATAAAATATAAAGCAAAATTATTATAGTATACTAAAACATTTTATATCAATAAATATTTAGGATAACAATGCCACAAACAGAACTTACGCTTCGAGAAAAAAAATATGCTACTCAGAAAATAAAAATACTTGATATGTTTTCAGAAAAATTAAAAGAGAAACCTTTGGCTGACATTACAGTTAAAGAGATAGCCAAAGAGCTAGAGATTTCTGAAATGACATTTTTTAATTATTTTAAAAATAAAAGAGAGGTCTTGGTCTACTTTATTGAGTTTTGGAGTTTAGAAATGCAGTTTAAACTAGAGCAAACAGAAAGCTTAGATGCTAGAGCTTCTATTTATCTTATCTTTGAAGAGACTGCAAAGCTTATTGAAAATAACTATCAGTTATTTGTAGAGATAGTTTCAAACATGGCTCTTAATGGTATACCTAAAAAAAATATTACAATTGGTAGAGCTGAACGTCTGATGCGTTTTTGGGTAGATACTAAGCATAAAGAGGGAGGTCTTAAAGAGTTACTTCTGCCTCTTCTTCAAGAGATGGGTATACCTAAAGAGAAGGAATTTTTTATCTATACGGCATTGCATAATACACTATTTTCAACTCCTTTACTGATGAGTTTTCCAGAGTTTAAAACGTTAAAAAATCATTATTTTGAGCAGATAGATTATATCTTAGAATCTAAGGATATTTATGAATCAAGTAAATAATTTCTCTTTTGTTGAAGAGGTTTGGCACAGCGTTACTCATGGTATTGGACTGCTTTTTAGCATTGTGGCATTGAGTGTTTTGGTTGCTTTTGCTTCCATTAAAGGGTCTGCCATTGATATTGTTTCGGTTGCCATTTATGGTGCGACGCTTATCATACTCTATGGAAGTTACACCCTTTAGCATGCTATCACCCATACAAAAGTTAAAAGACTCATGCAAAAATTTGACCACAGTG
>JAUTWP010085512.1:0-12217 GCA_033042655.1 Cyathermia naticoides
CAGCCTTTGTTGAACCAGTTGTAGAGAACTTGTTGGAATGGAAAATAGCCCAAACTGCAGATGGGTCCACTGAGAAGGATCGATCCCATGACTGACTGCTTCAAAGTGGGCACGCTCCCGACTGAGCTACATGCTATATCTGGTGGTGGTTTAGTTTAATGGATTGTATAGTAACACATTGTGCTTTAAGATTTCATATTAGTTTTATTAGTTTTTATTATTTATTTTTTTTGGTTAGGGGTGGGATGGGGGTGAGGAGAGTTGGGTTGGATGTGTTGAGTCAGAAGCACTTAGTTCTATGGATTTTATATTAGATTGAGGGAAGGTGCATTATGTTTTATGAGTTTATTAGATGTGAGTAGCTGTGGAGAGACACTAATTTGACTAAGTTTTATGCATTTCATATTAGGTGGGAGAAGTTAAAATGTTTATTTTAAATGGGAGAATACATAATTATATATATTACCTATAGATATTCTTAATTTTATATGTTTCTAGATTCAGATCCAAGATGTCTAACTGCAACTAGTTTTATATATGTTTTATGCATTTTATATTAAGAGGTAGGGAGGTACACTTAATTTTATGGGTTTCATATTAATATAGGTTTATGAAAAATACTTTGATTTTATATTAGATTGAGAGAGAAAGTTTGCTTTTTGAGTTTCATATTAAGTTGGGGGATAGACACTCCTAGTTTTATGGGTTTCATTATTATGCTGTCAAAAGTTCAATAATTTCTAGACGTGCACTAAATGTGGTAACTTAATAAATAGTAATTCAATTTTAATCATTTATTTTAAGCTGTTGTGTGTGTTTGTTATATTTTTCAGTTTGGTTTGTGGACGACATGGATATGCTGGGTTATTCTGTCAATGGCATCACTTGTCAAGCTGTATACCTCGCATCGCCAAGAGGCCTTTCTCACAAGCATGGACCGTGAGAGACAGAGACTGCTTCAGCGCTTCCAGCCTGCCACTCAGTATGAACAAATCTGAGATGTCAGGCTACAGTTTAACATATTATCATCTAATCAATTCCCATGGTCCTGATTAAAGAAATAGCATATTTCTAACATTTTCCAGTTAACTCTTTCACCACTAAGTTATACAGCACTGTAATTCCATGTACACTGAGTTTATATAGCAGATTAATTATCATGTTGGTTAATGACTTAAACTAAATAATTGACAAGTAATTTTGGATATAAACTACACATTTCCAGAAACATGGACACATGTGTACTAAGGTCATGTGAGAGAGTTCACCTAATTATAATAACAATGCGTCACTCGATGGCAAATATAAACAGGTGTCACAAGCCGCTCAAGAGGCTTGTCATGGTAAAAGGGACAGGATATCGCTAGCCGGTCTACCAGCCCATAGGGGTAAAAGAGTTAAGCAAATGTTTATTTATTTTATTAAGAAAAACTTTGGTTTATCTGTACATGTACTTTGAACTTATGTAATTTGCAGAAAGTTCATGATTTTATATACACTTTCCATAATTGAAAGAAATTAAAACAACCGAAAAAATATGTTTTTAGCAACTTTAAGCCAACTAGTAAAACTACAAGATCTGATTTGACTAATTTCAGCTCCAGTTACATAAGAAAATAAGTGATTTATTAACATACCTGCTGACCCATTAAATCCTGATACAACAGCTCTTCGGTGATCGCATGGTGCAACATATTCACTCTGAAAACAAATGAATGTATATAAACAGAAAAATTATATTTCCTAGTATTAATATGTGATAACAATAATTTCACTAGCAAAAATAGTCCATGGAGAATTAAAAATAAAAATTGGTGAAGACCATTATCTCCCTTGATGAATTATGTCCCTTGGTTTATTATTATTTATGTTTTTACTTGTTTTTATCTTCTTTTTTTAATGCACTTCATTTTCTTATGCCATGGTCTGTTGATTACAATCCTTTTGTTACAAATGCAAATGCAGGGAACATTTTGTTTTAGAAATTTTGATTTGTAAATTGATAAGCAATTACTCATTTATAGCATTGTTTTAGAATTGTAGTGATCTCTGAAAGATGCATAGCAATTATTTATAACGTAATATTGAACAAAATTTTCTGTTACACCTAATTATACTACATTTATTCACCTGATGGTAGTCTCCTGTTGGTATGATGTATGCATGCAGTGCTTCAGTTACGTGGGCCGAGTTCTTCATTAATGAACGTAAATGAGTCAAAACCTTGGATGAATTTTTTGCTGACATAATTGCATGAATTAAGCACTAGCTGTAAAACAAAAATCAAAATTGATCTTTAGATAGCAGATATCATATGCATTAGTTTCATAACCAGACCTATAAAAAACATAAATTATACTCTTTTTAAAATGTGTGCCACCTCCCTATGCAATCTAAATTCCTTGCTATGCAAGAGGTTTGAACACAATATTACTGAAATGTCATTTGCAAATTGCATGAAATAAAAGTTAGACTACTGAACTGTCATACCTGAATTAAAACTATTGTGAAATATTATACTCTGCAAAGGTTAAATATATCAAATATGAAGAGTTAATGATATGTAAGTTAATGATGTCAAGTCTGATGATAAGAAGTTCAGGTTTGTAAGCTGAAATATTTTTTCTTGTCTCTAAAATGTTTGTAAGGTATTTCTATACTATTTATATTAAAGGAAGAGTAAATTTTGTTTTGTTTAATGACACCACTGGAGCATTGATTTTTATCTTATCATCGGCTATTGGACGTCATACATATAGTCATTTTGACACATGTTTTGAGGAAACTGGTTGCCACCACATATGTTACTCTTTTCAATAAGCAGCAAGGGATCTTTTATATGCACTTTCCCACAGACAGGACAGCACATACCATGGCCCTTGATGAACCAGTTGTGTAGCACAGGTTTGAACGGAAAATAGTCCAAACTGCAGATGGGTCCACTGAGGATCGATCCGACGACCGACTGCTTCAAAGGCTACATCCCACTCCCTTAAAGGAATAGTCAAGTAAAGTTGTTAGGTTTTTATACATATTCAACAATATTTAATAGACATAGTTTGCTAACATGAAGCTGTATATTGGTTTATTTAAATAAATTAACAGTCAAAATATGTGATGCTTATCGTCTTCACCAAACGCCGTCATTTTTCATCCAAAGGACGGTGTGCCTATAGTGTCATGTGATATTTTGAATTCCTTTGCATGTCACAAACGGTGTTGCATAACAGGAGGTATTACTATTAGCATTCGCAGTAAATAGAATCTAGTCTGAATTGGTTCTAAAGCTTGACACTTTCATTGAATCAGCCAAGGAGTGTGTTGCAGTGTTGCACTACAGTTTTTGGTAACAATTCTCGAAATAGTAAACCTGAAATAAGCCTACATAAACTTTAGTTAACTAATAAAGAATGACTAAATCGCATGTGTTGTGTTCCGAACATTTGACCCTTCGCCTCATCTCTGCTAATGTAAAGACTGGTTCGGACTGATAATTAATTAGTAGAATATGCAGTTTTTGTAAATTAAATGGTCTGTATGTGTTTTTAGCATGGATATTAATATTTTCAACTAAAAAACATTATTTTTGACGTTACTACTTTAACAAAATGCTTTAACCATAATTGGATATAAGCATGAACATAACTACCGGGTATAGCCAACAAACCACAATAACCAGTAACAATATACTGGTGTGTGGTTAAACAAACATTCCTTCTCCTAATCACCAAGTGATCAGGTAATAGACATTAGTCCAGGAGTTGATTATAGTGTTGTGAACTCTGTGAGGACATGTTGTCTATCAACCCAGTGTGGGCACTAACTGTGTTCTTGCATAAGGGTGGCCATTAGAAAGTAACTCTCATCAATCTCACAGACCAACACTTCCAAGTGTGTTTCTTCTTTCCATGTCACCTGGATCCACCCTTTCCATCAGCACTCCATATCTGATCTACATCCCGCTCTATTATGGGATCTGGTATGTCCTGGTTTGTGCAATTCAAAAACAAGTAGGCCTATATTCCTCATTACTCAGGCTATAGATTTTTCAAATCTAGTACCATTCATATCCTTGATTATTGGTGATTTATCGTTGCCAACATAATTTTAAAATATTAACAATGAAAAAAAACTTGAAAAAAAACTGGACTCTCGGTTTTGTTCAATAGTTTTTTTTAGTATTAATATTTTGTTAATTATGTTAGCAGCGATGAATCACCAATAATCAAGGATCCAAATATTACTACCGTAGTTGACTATAGCATGTGAAATCGGTGTCCTAGCTGGACTATCCTCATTTTCAAATTGCCCAAACCAGAACATGCTGGATGTATTATGGAAATAATATTATTTGTATCCAAATCAACTAAATTACTAGAGAAATTCTGTTAAACAATCATCTACTATTGTTTTAATGTCACAGTCTTGTCCATTTTGGTACCCACTTAACACAGGCTTGACTACTTCTAACAGCAGACTAGTTTTGGTTTTAAAATCTGAAAAGAAAAGACCTAATGCTATTAAAGTTATAAGAAAATATAATTCGCATTGAATGTAATACTTTGATGAAACTGCGGCAATTTAACCACTTTAAACTAACAATTTAAACAACCAGACTGAATCTCACAGCCACCATATAGAAAACTCAAAATAGATTTTGCCATTTAAGACTGATAATTATTTACTTTTGTTTACCCAGATAATAAACTTTATTACCCAAGTGGGCACACAGAACCAGGGAAATATAAATCATAATTTCCCTAGGGAATTATCACGCATTGGTCTAATTGGTAATTTCACTGGGTCGTTGACTTCACTTTGTCCAATAAAAGTGCTGGTACTAAAAAATACCTGGCTACAATCTAACTGTAGACCCTGGAATTGTCAACTTCACCTATTCCAATCAGCTTTCCAGGTGTTTTTCCTGGAAAAAGAATGAAATTAGTAAATCAAATTACAGAACATGCTTACTATCAGTTTACAATTCTAAGTAATACGCACATAGAACCGTTTATGAAAAGCTGGGGTAATAAATAGAATATCAAACTCGCTTCCATGTATTATCAAGTTTAAGTCCCTCGTGAAATAAGTTCCTTTTGTCACTCGCTAAAGCTCGTGATAAAGGAAACTTATCAAGTTTAAGTCCCAAGTGAAATAAGTTTTCAGGAAATATGCATAGAGGATATCAAACAATCTTCCAAACCAATCTATTAATAGAATGAGGTTGGCCATTATCATGACACATTTTCTTTCTTGCTTGTACTTGGGTGGTCAATGACTACACACATGTCAAGCATCACAGATAAATTTGATTTTCAGCTACTGCATGCAGTATAAACTTTAGGACAATTAGAAACACATGTGATATGGTATAAGCTACAAAATGCATGCAGTGCATTATTTCAAATGTTGGAATATGTTTTATTTAGCATAAATATATTGCAGTAGTTAAACACTGAGAACAGCTACCAGTACTTTGATATTGATAAATAAAATAATAAAAAATACCAGTCATGCAAACTGAAATTTTCAGTTTTATGGTTTATGTTTGATGATGGTAAAAACAGTATTTTGATTCAATGGTTTTACTGTATAAACAAATTGTTGCTTCTTAAAACCTAATACGACTGATTGGTCACTGACTTCACTTCTCTATAGCTTGTCAAAAAAAAATCAGCCCAGCTACTTTGATTTTTAAAATCACCAAAAAGTATAAAAATGATAAAACTGTCAATTGAAGGTTGTGAAGAACCAGATGTCATTGGTCTCTGACCTGACTTTCTAGTTCATGACCTGGATGATCCCACATCAAAGTGGAATGTGAGGCAAGCTGCCAGCAGATTCTTACAGAAACTTAACCCCTGAACCAAATTCCTATTGTAACACTACTTTTTGTCTAAACAAGGATTGAAATTAACAATAGCCTGTCAGTCCAAGACTTGTTGAATAAGGAGAAAGTACTAGAAATAGTACAATAACCATAACTGATTAATACTGTGTATATTACCAACAAGTGAAAGCTAATAAAGATTTCTAAGTCAACGGAGAGGAAGTGGAATTTTTTTACCCAATGGAACAAATATTAAAAAAACACCTTTTCTTCAAACAAAATACAAAAAAAAAAGTGGCTATGGAAAGTCCTCTTTTAGTATTATTTTTTTAAAGGCTTCCTCCCACAGAAAATCCTGTGTATGGGTCTGTTATTAGAAATTAAAATTCTGTTAAATTTCACATTTTATAATTTTCCTGAATTCTTTATAAAGGACATACCATTAATAACTATAAAATTATTGAGAATACAGGAAGCTTACATAGTTTTATATATAGCCATCCAGATTCTTATGCATGAACCGAGACAACTGAAAGTCTCATGTATTCAGAATTGCACATGAAAGTCTCAATGTTGCACGAAGATGCATAGAGCAAAACTTACAATAGCTTTGACAGATATCTTTTTATTTAGGTTTATACAAATTTTGGTGAGGACACCAAATGATATAGAAAAAAAGCTGCATGAGATGAACTATTGTTATAATATATGCTATACTGTTGTATTTATTATAAACACATACACATCATAAATATTAATTCATTTAAAAGGACTAGAACCGTATTATTTCCGTTGTTTTAATTCCTTTCAAGGATTATTATTATGGAAAGTGTATTTAAAAACATGAACTTTCTGCAAATTACATAAGTTCAAAGTACAGATAAACCAAACATTTTCTTAATAAAAAAATTAAAAATAAACATTGTCTGCCAGACTTGTGTAAACTTTGTACTGTTTGCATCGCATATTCACTTGAGTAACTGCTGACCTTCAATATCCGGGTCAGACATAATCAATCAATGCATGGACCAGTTTATAGTCACTGTGTTGATCGCAATGATTTAAAATCAGTTAAAAGTGATTAAAGTTGGACATAAACCAAATTATAAACGCAATATTAGCTTTCTTTCTCTCGTGGTTGCAGAGCGTGGGACGTAGCTCTGACAGACAAAACAGGAAACCGAGGCGTGTATTCGTCTTCTTCGTTCAAATTTGTGACAAACTGTCTCATACAGATACTATTATTCCAATATGAGTGATGAATTGGGTAGTTTTTTGCTGGTCCTCTCTAGTTCTCCATAACTTCTGATGTAGGTCTGTTCCGTGGGGCCAGAAGTGTCTTCTCTCTGAGTTGTGTAGTGGACAGTGATGTATGATATGTGCTGGTGTTTGCAGGCCTGTGACGCATTGGCAGTCGCTTGTATGTATTCATGATAGCATGTTTGAACCTTATTTGGGTAAACACACCAAATGTGTTAACCAACCAATTAATATATGAAGGAATATTAATAAGAAGATCGATAATTGTACATGTAAAACAGCTTCGATCCATGAGTGCATACGCTGAATTATTGTCTTATACAGTACCGTAAGGTTTGTTTTATTTAACGACGCCACTAGACCACATTGATTTTTATCTTATCAGCGGCTATTGGACGTCATATACATGTATATTAAGTTCATTTCAACACATTTCATTTAGAGGAAACCCGATGCCGCCACATATGCTACTCTTTCTGTTAATCAGCAAGGGATATTTTATGTGAACTCCATAGACAGGACAGCACATACCACGGCCTTTGATGAACCAGTTGTGGAGCACAGGTTGGAAAACTAAGACACTAATTAGATAACGTCATAACAATGTCATGCAAATGACATGGCTGAAATCAAACTTGTTGATAAGTCAGAATCCATTCACTGGTGTACAGGGGTTCATGGTGAGGAGAGTACATAGCAATGCAACCACCAAAAAGCCAGACGTTTTATTTTTCGTATTCTTTTAACTATTTCCATTGTAAAACAAATTAAATAATGGTTGCTATATCTATGTTATAAAAAGCAAATGGTAAATTGGCTACAATCCAAATAAATCGCATGGCTTCATCCCTCTTATGTTGCAAACATCCCGCCTCTGCATACCGTGGGTCATCGTTTTGCAAGCGTTTAACACCTAGATGGTTTGTGATGGTCTGCTGACCTACATACGTATATCACTTTGATATTACATATCTGCACTCTCGTTATTTGTGTCACATTTTAGTAGTTACGGTTCATAAAACACCTATTAAATGCGGCGTATCTAATTTAAACGTGTTTTAAAGCAACGCATTTTACCTTCTAACCTTCCTTTGTGCATCGGCTCAATCTAGATCTATGATAGACGTCCTTCGCTTCAGTCTTTGTATGTTAAAAGGGTCATTAAACGGTCTGGAACAGTTTTCGTCGGAATTTGTTCAAAACTTGAGAGTTGTTTTTTATGTATGTTGGTAGACACTTGTGGACATCAGGTCATATCATGTTGTTTAACGTCTACATTCATAGCCAACCTGTTATAGCAGTCGCTTCTCCTAGGCGCCGTATATGATTCCCCATCCTCTGCGTCCGGTAGAGTCAGGTCATCTTATATAACGTCTACATTCAGAGCCAGGCTATTATAACAGACGCTTCTCCCGGTGTAATTGGTTCAAATTACCCCCGGTTCAGGTTACCCCCGGGTAATTTAAACCTAGCTTCAAAGTACCCCCGTAGTTTCAAATTACCCCCATCCAACAACCAGTAAATTTTCACAAATTGTTTTTTTTTACATCAAAACGTTGATATATTAAGTACTGATATAAAATATACAAAATCATATTACATGAATACATAGCATAAAAAGTATGGAAACCTATAGTGGATATCACGATATAGATTTAAGCAAAATACAAACTAAAATGTAACATCTTACACGATGAGTGATAGATGTGGTGGATAGACTGATATATGTAATAGACGTAGTCGACGCATGCGATGGATGGATGTGATGGACATACATGTATGTGATAGATGGATGTGGGCGATGTATGTGATGCATGAATGAGATGGATAGATGTGGGCGATGTATGTGATGCATGAATGAGATGGATGGATGTGGGCGATGTATGTGATGCATGTATGTGATAGATGGATGTGGGCGATGTATGTGATGCACGAATGAGATGGATAGATGTGGGCGATGGATAGATGTGGTCAATGTGATGGGTAGATGGGGTGATACCATTATATGTATTGAATGCATGTGATGGATTGATTTGAGGAATAGATGTAATGGGTGGATGTGATGATTGATGTGATGATGGATGGATTCGATTGACGAATGTCATCAATGGACTTAGAAGTGATGTATATATTACATATGGATGGATGTGATGGATAAATGTGACAGTCGGACGGATGTATGGATATATAGAAGATATTTATTAGGGGTATCATTAACTAAGGGGTAGATTAAACTAGATTCAAACTACCCGAGGGTAATCTGAACCTATCTTCAAACAACCCCCGGTAATAGGAAACTAGGTTAAAATGTTATGGAAACACTGGTCGGTGTAAGTTGTTACACCTTCTCATTGAGCCTTGAGAAGCACTCACTCTGGGTTGGAGTCAAAACCAAGATTAAGAATCTCATGTGATCACTGAGATTCAATCTGGGCACCTACCAGCTGATCGTTTAATTAGCGGCTAGTGGTAGCCACAAATACGTTATTCAGGATCCATGGTCTTCAGAAGAAACCTGCCATCGGCAGATAGCCTACTCTTTCCGATAAGCATATAAGGGTCTTTTATATGCACTTTTCAACAGAAATGACATAATACACCAGTCTCCTTGATGAACCAGTTGTGGACGACAACATAAAACAGAAAATAGCCAAACAGAAAATTGGTCCACTGATAAGGATCGATCCGACGACCAACATTTACTAGAAGCCACGTTCTAGTCCATAACGTAGACGCTGCACTGAACTTGATTGATTTGAGACTTGCATACTGAGTTGACTCACAATTGATGCCATCATCTTGATTGCTACATGCGTCTGTCTATCCGTTTTCCATTACCACCGTATCCGTGTATCCGTTCCGCTGATTTATCTGTTCATCATTAAGCTGCATGCTACTGTATCCAGATTAAGTTAGATCACTATACAGTGGACACTATCTAAACCGGACCCCTATTAAACTGTAACCCTGTCAAAACCGGATAAACAATTCGGTCCCAATATGTCCATTTAGTGTAAATCTGACCTAGGAAAACAGGAAGCCTCTGTTAACCGGATATTTTGCTTGGTCCCGTGGGTGTTCGGTTTACAGAGGTTTTACTGTATAGACCTTTGTGCTCTAGTGGCGTCGTCAAATAAAACAAACGTTACTTTTATATATGATCCTCGACCATCATAGAAGATATTTTTGAAAAAGAAATTATAGAACAATAAACAGCAAGATATAAATCTTATAAACTCTACACTTAAAACGGATTTCTCATGTCCGAGCACTTAGACTGGTTTAATTTGAGACTAGCCTTAAATCGTGCTACACTGTTAAGCTGTTAAACTGTTGAGCTAAGTTAATATCCTACCTCCGGAAGAACATAATCATATCTAACTATTATGTTGCTCTTCAGATTACTGTGAATAGCTGTAATTTAATGCAGTCTAATAATATGTAATAAAACTATTTTTATACAATAATCATGATTTTTACCCAGTTCAATAAGGTCATATTTAATGCTGGGCAAACAATTGCTGATTTTGATCAAACGTTTTGTTGCATGAATCGACATAACGTCACGATAACATGATGATAATGCCCAATTTGATATAAAATAATTCAAAATCTTCATGAATCATTCTTTTCACCAAATCCGGACCCCATTGATCAGTCGTGGTATGTTCAAAAGGCGTGACAGATGGTTTAACCTCGAGTTTGAAGACATTTCTAATGATTATCTGTGAATAGAATAACATTTACTACATACACACCAACAGTCGTTTCCTTCCATGAATGGGAAATGCTTAAATGTACTGATGACAATGTTATAATGTACATTGTACTAAAATAGAATAAGCTTGCCCTTTCCCTTCTTATGCAATGGTTTTATGTTATTCGTTGAATTCTTCCTCTTCGTTCAAATATGTGAAAATTGTCTCATACAGATATTACGATCTGAGTGATGAACGGCAGTTGTTTGCAGGTCCTCCCTGGATCCTCAGAGCTTCTAATGTAGGTCTGTTCCATGCGGCCAGAAGTGGCTTCTCTCCGAGTTGTGTGATGGACAGTGTTTTTGGTGTTTGTATGACTGTGCCACATTGACCTTCTTTGGGTTCAAAGTTCATGATATATTGTCACCAATCTGCAAGAGACTTAATTATCCATCCTCACAAAAAATATACACATGTATAAAGACGTAGGCTACCAGTATTAAAGCTCGTATATTGGTGTTTCAAAGTACACCCTGTCTTGCTGAAGTCATAACACTGGTCTAAATCAGGCGTCTGATATAACAGCTTGTTCTAAATGTAGACGTTAAACCCTTTGAATTAACATGACTTTCAAAGTGATCCTTAACCTTTTTTTAAATGGATATTCTTCAATATTATGACTAATATGCCAATATTATGAATACAAGCCGAGTCTAATATTTCTCAATTTCATACGATGATTATGTGTTTGCTAGCAGTAAATGAACCAGTGTGTTGATTATTTGGAGCAGTAAATAAAAGAACAGCCTATAGAGCTCGGACTGTTGATGATTACGAGAAATCAATGGAAGTAGGTGCGTCGTGTTTTGGCAATCACCATAAGAAAACCTCTGACCGCGGCTAGGAGGCGTTGAGGGTTTCTGCCTCCGATTCCTGACAGTATGTGTGTGTAAATTCGGTCAATGGAATTCTACATGAACAACATGTTCATCTATTTCGAGGATCGAGGAACTGGACTGGACAATGGACAATAACAATACGTGACGAATCTTATGACTGATTCATTTGCCCTTTAATGACATTATTTTGAGAACGTCCTTAAAACGATAGTATATTGAATGAATGATATTTATGACTTATTCGAGGAAGTGGACTGTAGACTTTGTACAATGCTAACGATATAATATAATATAAAAGTAAAGTTTATTTTATTTAACGACGTCACTGGAGCACGTTGATTTTTATCTTATCAGCAGCTATTAGACGTCATTCATATGGTAATTTTGACACTTTTTTAAAGCAGCAAGGGATCTTTTATATGCACTTTCCCACAGACAGGACAGCACATAGTCTAGAGCTGCAACGATTCACTCACGTATTCGGTGCACCGAATACGGACCATCGGCGAATCGCATTCGTTATTCGCCAC
>JAUTWP010085623.1:0-12215 GCA_033042655.1 Cyathermia naticoides
TTATGATTCGTATGAACAAGAAGTTGTAAATTGCAAAACAATGTTTTTGTGTGATCACCCATACATGTCCGCCATAGTTTGACAGTTGTACTTAGTCTTTATACCCCATAATTTTCATAAATTTAATTTTTAGTAGAAGGAACATGAGGTATTTATTTTAATCATATGACTTTAAGTTTAACAGTAATGACCTTAAAAAAGCCAACAATTTAAATTTGAACAAACATTTTCAGGAATTTCTGACAAATAATTTTTGCACCAGTTGTGATGAATTTCATTACTACCAAAATAATGCATTAGTGAAAACTAATAATATGCACACTGTTTATGATACTTTTCTTTAAAACTTACCCATTGAATTGTTACTTGTAACATTTTGTTACGAACGTGTAAAATAACAACTTCGTGGTTTCCGAACATTGGTGACCTCGGTGCATGCGTAGTAGCATTGTAACACAGATTACAAATGGGGTATGAGGTACCATTTGATAACATAATTATTATTATTTTGTAATCTGGCCAGATCATGATGATGGACATTCTATGATCTCAGGACATCTGTTGTTAGTCTCTAGGAAATAAAATTCAAGACGATATCCTACAATATACTACCAAGTGCAAATGTTTGAAAACAATTTAAATGTCCATTAAGGCATTATTATAAAATAGTTTGCATAATAGTTCCCACTCCACATCAAATAAAATAAGTTTAATAGCAGAAAATCTGCTAGACCAACTCCTAAGACTAACTAGTGCTTTATCAAGTTGGGCTAGCAACAAATGTTAAACCAGTAACCCAATCAGATAGTTTTGTTTCCAAATGGGGAGACAATGAGTTATCGATCCTAAAACTACTATATGGTAAAATTACAATATCAGTTTTATTCCTAAAGTACTGTACTAAATTTTATAACACCGTCAATCTTCAAATAAAATAGAAACATGTCACTAACTTGATTCAATATTAAACATTTTCTTTATTTCCATTCCAACTGTTGGTCCTCAACTGGTTCATCAAAGGCAGTGGTATGTGCTGTTTATGAGAAAATTCTAATGACACCTGGCTGCTTATTGGAAAGTGGTGGAATGGGTTTCTTTCGAAGATTGATTTGCAAATAGCATATATGTTACTTAACAGCCGTTAATTTAGGAGATAGCCATACACTACAGTTTTTTCGATTTGCAGGTGTTATTGTTGATATGATCTTGTAAATATCCTTTTTGACCGAAGACATTAACCTAATGTCAAAAATGTATATACATGCATTTGCAGGATCAAATGGATAATAATACTATAAACTGAATCGTTTTTCTACGGAACTAACTTTATAATTATATTTGATATTTCTTGAAAAAAAATCTACCTACAATCTAACTGTCGACTCTTGATTCTTCAACTGCCTGTTCTCAACAGTGATAACTTGCGACAAGTCTAAATTAAATACTATATATAGTCAATCCAAAAAAATTCAAGAAATGTGGATACTTTCTTGGTTAAGGCTATTTTATTTCTAAATGAATATATTTAATCAAATTTTTTGGATTGATTATGATTTTACATATATGTTCTAAAAAGTATATATAGGAATCCAAAAGTTTGGGCTATTTTCTGTTCCAACTAGTGGTTCATCAAAGGCTGTGGTATGTGCTGTCCCATCTATGGGATACTGCATATAAAAGATGCTGCTTATCAAAAAAGAGTAGCCTATGTGGCAGCAGTGGGTTTCCTCTGAAATAAATGTGATAAAAGGACCATATGAATGACATCCAATAGCCACTGCTAAGATAAAATCAAAGTGCTCTGGTGGCATCGTTAAATAAAACAAACTTTAATTTTGATTTCTGTTATTAAATTTTATTCTTTTTTTATTTTAAATTTTAGGAATCAAGATATCCCACACAATGGAAGTGATCATGTTTGTGTGTCCAGTGATCTGTATGAGTGTTGATGACAGAATGGTTTTAATATGACTGAGGTCTGTAAACCAACACCAGCAGCTCCTGTTGGTCCTTTGCAGAAGAGATCTGAACATCCTCATCGAATCTCTGACCCTTCTCAAGCTACTCCAAACATCACCATATATGCATCATCACCACCCAGCACAGATTCCGCAACTCTTGATTCTGAAGAGTCTTCTCCCCTCATCATCATAGAACATATAGAGAATCCTGTACACTCCAAATCAGACGATTCGTCAGTCTATAGTAAGTCCGATGCTGTGGGATCAAAAGCTGCAGGTCTTAAACAGTTCTATCAGTGCGAGTCATGCGACTATTACAGTCACAACAAGCACTATCTCAAGCAGCACATGGACTTAGTGCACAATTCAGACCGTCCATACAAATGTCCGTTTTGTGACTATGCCGGCAAGCGCAGTCATTCGCTACGAGAACACCTTGTTGTCCATACCAACGAACGGCCTTATGAATGTGACTATTGCAATGCAACTTTCCGTAAGAAAGGTCATCTAACTAATCACATAAAGCTGCATACAAGTCAGAAGTCGATCACGTGCAAACTGTGCAACCAAACACTGCCAGATGTTGCAACATTTGTGGCACATCTCAAAACCGACCATAACACAGACAAGATATACGCCTGTGAGAGGTGTGGCTTTGTTGCATCAGATAAGATTGGGATTATGAAGCATGTTGCCATACACACCAATGACCAGTTCTACCGATGTAGCAAGTGCAGTTTTGTCACTTCTGATGTCAGTTCGTTGTCATCACATGCCGACAGTCACCTTCCTAAACAAAGCAACGTGCCTATTGAGTTACCTGCAAATAAAGAAATGATAATTAAATGCACCGAATGTGGCTTTTCTGATAGTGACACAAACAAGATGAAAACTCATCTGTTAAAGCATTTAACAGCAAGCAAAAAATCGGTGCTTCCCATTAAACCCTCTGCCTTACCCCAATCCCATGTTCTTAGTTACAGCATTGATCAACCTCTTCCAAAAAACACATCTTACAAATGCACTGAATGTAGCTTCACCGACAAGGATGCCACCGTGTTCATCAAACACCTGCTAACACACAAAGTGAAACAGCAGTCTGCCGAGAAGGCCCTGCAGGTAAAAGAAACACAGCAACAGACTCAAATGCAGAAACATTTTGTTGTAACTCCCATAGCAAAGAAAAATACTTGTCAGAACTCGACCCCACCATTTATTTTTGACCCGAGTACAGGTCGTTTTCGCTGTATTATCTGCGGGTACACGTGTGAATTCCAGAGAACAATTAAGGCTCATATATGGAAACACACAGGACACAAGAATATTAATTATCCCATGTTTCAAAATGGACCATTGAGCATTTATGATGATCAGACTCCTATAAGGCTTGACAAAGGACCCAGCCAGATAGCACATGGAACGATCCTCTCAATTAAACAAGAAGTGGTGCAAAAGAACGTTAGTGGATCCACTGAGGATACTGAATCTCATTTGAATGACTTGGTCACAGCAAGTATTGGTCAAAAGGTGCATGGTGAAAGTTCTGTTTCTGGTACGATTTTTGTCAAATCTTCAGTGTTATCTAATTCGAGTAACAGATCTGAAGGTAACATTGGTGGTAAGGCTGTAGTGGTTAAAGAATCTCCCTCTGAACTTAAACAGGATGATAGTTCAGGCAATCCTGCAACAGTTGAATCTCTCCAACCAACAAAAGAAACTACTATTTTGCAGTCAATTATAAACAATGAAACAACAGACACTGTGAAAGCTAAAATAGAATCCATTAGAGTAACTCTTGCCAAGTCTGTAGTGGTTTCACCATCAACAGATGTAGTTTCTCACAGTGATGCCAGTCATCTTAATGAAACTAATGAATCTCAGTTTGCAAACTCGTCATCTCCAAAAGTAACACCCAAATCTTCTCCAACAGAAATAGCAGTTGTTTCTGAAGCCGACATTTCTAAACAGGCTCCAGTTCTCACTGATGTCAATAAGCAGTGGGATGATGTCAATAAGCAGTGGGATGAACCCATGAAACAAGAAGCAAGTGTTGTGGTGGAGTCTGTGGACACAGTCCCTCCTTCATCGGTATTTACAAGTATGAAAATCCAGCAAAATAGTCCTAGGATTTGTAATCAACAGAAGTTGGATTCTGAACCTGTTGAAATAAATGTTCAGCTTCCCTTGTCTTCAGAATGCAGTGACGAAATCTCTAACCCACCAAAAGAAATAGAGTGGCAGAATCAAAATGTTTCAGGGAAAGGGTCGGTGTTAAAACAAACTCTTCTAGCAGCAGATGTCTCAAAGGACAATGAGTCTGCGATAACTCTCCTTTCTTTGCTTAAGAAAGGTCCCAACAAAAATCCGGCTTGTAATATGTCTCCTGTAACGATGTCTGACAAAGCCCTGGAAAACGTTAGCTGTTCTGATAAAGAAAGCCGGTCTGATTCTGAAACTGACCCTGCTTCAGAGGGAGGGGACGATTCTACTTCCTCCAGACCGAAGGCTGGTATCTGTTCTTCACTGCTTGCTGTCATAGAGCAACTACGTGAACGGGCCAACTCTGAAAGTGATACTACCAACCCACTGAATGGAAGGGTAAACATTCAAGCTATTAAAAAAGAATGCTTAATGGAAGTTGAACTACCTGCAGAGAATATGCAAAATATTGAGCAGTTGGAAGAGGAAGGTGAGATAAAATTCCGGTGCAAGTTCTGTCACTATAGTAACCCCAGAGCCCTGCTAATCAAACTTCACATGAGACTGCACAAATCAAAACAGCCATTTGAATGTTCACTATGCAGCTTCATAGCTAAGTCAAGTGAGAATCTGCAGGACCACATGATAAAACACTGCAAGGTTCGGACATACCAGTGCAAGCTTTGTCCGTCTGCTTTTAACTACAAGAGTCAGCTTAGGGCTCACATGAGAGCACACAGTGACAAGGACCCATTTTGTTGTGAGTCTTGTGACTTCGAGACCATGGACGCCACGACTTACAGAACTCACGTCCGATACCACATAGACAAGAGCTGCTTCAGGTGTGATTCCTGCAAGGAGATCTTCCCCACTTTGTCAGATTTGAACCAACACATACTGGAATTGTCATGCAAAAATATGCTGAACTGCGAGGAGTGTCCTTTTGTTGCTACTGACAATGCCGGTCTGATATGTCATATTCGTGAGACTCACCGAGACTTTCACTGTCTGGAGTGTAATTTTACATGCTCCACTCGTCTGGCATTGACTCACCACGCTACGTCTCATCGTCACAGTGTTGCCAGCGATGACTCCGGTCTGCTGAAATGTGAGCTGTGTGACTTCACTGCAGTGTCCAGTCGAAGTCTGAAATCACACATGAAGCGACACATAAATGACCAACGATATGTACAGCAACCACTGGAACAGTACAAGTGTAACCTGTGTGGATATGTCTGCCACCACTTGCCATCTCTTAAGTCACACATGTGGCGGCATGCTAGTGATCGTAACTATAGCTATGAATTCACCAATGACGTCATCAATGCTGCCATTGATTATGATTGTCGAATTGACAGCACTAAGATTGATGATCCTGATGTTATGGAGAAGATACTGAATTCTGAAAGACAGATCTTGGAGGGACGTTTGAACAGGTCTGTTTGTCCTGGAGGAGCAGCGGCTATCTGCTGGGTGACTTTCAGGTGCTGTCAGTGTGGCTTTGAGACCATCAACAAGGCAGACTTGAATGTGCACATGAAGTCTCATTCTGACATCATCCAGCGAACACTTGAGGTCATCAGAGGGAATCCCAAGACTTGTAAGAGACCTGGAGAGGACAATATACAGACTGCTAATGATCAAGCTAAAAGTCTGAAGATAGAGGATAATGGATGAAATACTTAATTTTATATCTTATTATACATGTAGTCAGATATACATGAACCGTCATTTCTTTTAAGCAGCATCCCATCTTGAGGGACCATCTTTCTGTTCTCCCATATCATATAATTTAGTAAAACATGACCTGTTTTTAGTGGTCACCTGTATTAAGGAGCCATCTTCCAAATTATTTTATTTAGTAATGTAAGATTGGTATTTCATTAACAACCTGTAGTTAATCTTAAGTAAACATGCTTATAAAAATTTCAATATGTTTTTGGAATGGAGATATTTCTGTCTTGTATTAAAGGGACTAGAAACATATTTTCAGGTATTAACTGATGTGTAAAAACACATAAAATAAATCTGTTGGCTACATCGGTTATTCACTTACCGATCTGGAAATTTCCTTGCTCAAACTCTACCACTGAAGTGTGATAACTCAGAAAAAACCCCACTTGAAGTCAGTTTTTGAAAAGTTTGCTTAAACAAATATTTATTTTATTAAGAAAAACTTTGGTTTATCTGTACTTTGAACTTATGTAATTTGCAGAAAGTTCATGATTTTATATACACTTTCCATAATTATACTCCTTAAAAGGAATAAAAACAACTGAAAAAAATATGTTTCTAGCAACTTTAATCTTCAGTAAACATGCTTATAAAAATTTCAGTGTATTTGACTGATATAAATTATAATTCTGTTTACATTGTCATTTTTCAAAAATATTTCCACATTAGTGATTTGGTTAATATTCAGAAAGGGTTGTGGGAGACAGGGTTTCTGCGTGTACATCTATATGGTTTTATTCTGTAGTTCTGTCCGTCCAGCTGTATATATTACAGGGTGCATGTTAGTGTTTTTATTGTTTAACTGATCATTAACCATTTCACTGCTGTGTTCTTTTCTTATGCAATTATAAAGTGTACTTTGACCCGTGTTTTTTGATACTGTTCTTAATAATAGTTAATTTCAAAGAATTTTTTTTGGAAATTCTGTAATTTAAACATATTTTACTTGTACAAAATTCAAACATAAGAATGTTTGGGGAATTTATGTTTTCACAATCAACAGAAATTTGAGCTTTTGACAGTCATGTAAAGCATTGTTATTTGTTAGCCGTTATGAAATTGAAAGAACTGAAGATTATATGCTAAGAAGAAAAAATAATATAAATTTAGGAGCAGATTCAGGATAGTGAATTAAGGGCTAGGCACCTCATCATTTCCAATCTGGACATTTTGTATTGGTAGTGGTGAGGAACCCAATCTTTGTGTTTTGTAGAACTACATTGTTTAACATGATTCTGTTGATTGTCTTGATTGAGAAAACATCTGTTAGTGTTAATGAAAGTTGTATTTGTGTTTTTCATGAGTAATGTTAAATTATTGAATAGCCTGTTTTTTGAAGAGGGTACTATAACCTATAAGAATTTAACTCTTTGCCAGACCTACCTCTAAATGTTGACTGTTGACAAGTTTGTTTGTTATTGTATCAGAAATGTTTCATGTTAGACAAGATACTAAAATGGAGTACCTTACAGGAGGGTTACCAGTTAAGACAAGATCATTCCATGTCCCTGTTTGTACTCTGCTTGGTCTATTTTCCATTCCAACCATTGGTTCACAAATGGTTCATCAAAGTTTGTTTTATTTAATGATGAAACTAGAACAAGAAACAGTTCAATGTGTTGGCATTTAGGACCTTGCTACTTATCAGAAAGAGTAGCCTATGTGGCACCAATGGGTTTCCTCTGAAAACGTGTCAGAAAGACCAAATGTTCCAATGATTAATTAAATACAATCAATGTGCTCTAGTGGTGTAGTTGAATAAAACAAACTTTAAATTTGTTTTAATTTGTAACTGAAGCATTAACTACCAAACTTAGGCAGTTATTTCTCCCATCCACAATGCAAGTGTTAAGCTAGAATGTTATGTAGTGTCCTATGACCAAAAGTATACCCAAGGTACTCCATTTTAGTACTTTGCCATACAACAATCCTTCAGTCTTATTGTAACCGTACAAATGTATTGGGCAGTGGTTGATTTGGTCACAATGGAATTACAAAGTTTGTTGCCAAAAATTATTGAGTTTAATTTAATCTTTGAATAGAACTATTAATGTACATTTGTTAGGACAAATTTCCTAATTCTATTTTTGTAAAATATTTTAAATTATGTTCTGTTGTTCTTTCCTTGAACATCTTGGGCCGAAATTACGAAGCGCCTTTTTCTCTTACACCCGTGTAACTACATACATTTACAATACTTAAACACTCGTGTTTAACCAAAACAGGCTTCGTAAATTCGGTCCCATGTTTCTGCCTTTTCTACCACTTTCTTTGCTTCTGTATGAAAAACTGTTAGTATTTAGGACATTTTGTTTTTATTTTTTAACGTGCTTTTAAGAATGCTTTTAAAGGACTTAATTATAATTTGTCTCGGTGAGGAACTATTATGTTATGTTTTGATTACAATTTTTTTACTGTGTGTATACAGTATAACGGTGTTCATGTGCACTTTCTGGTGCACAAGTAAAATAGTTTCTCATATTTAACATCAATATTTCATGTATTCAATAGATCTTGAACATGTTATGTAGCATAATTTAACACAATATGTTAACATTATGCTGGTTAAATGTTAAACATATGTTAGCCTATATCTTTGTGAAGCTGTTTATGTTAAACATGAAGTTATTTTTAAATTATAAAACAGACATTACAGTAAATTACTGTCATTGGATCGATCCTTCACAATGGACAATTGGAGTTTGAGCTATTTTCAGTTTTAACCACTGGTCCATAACTGGTTCATCAAAGGTTGTGGTATGTCCTGTCTGTGGAAACGTGCATATAAAAGACCCCTTGCTACTTATCGGTAAAGTAATGAGTTTCCTCTAAAATTGGTGTCTAAATATAAATTCAATTTTTATGACATCCCAGAGTGTGAACTCTGTATATATGTACTGGATTTTATATAAATTATAATTCATAGTCAATATTAACAGTATTTATTATAGTTGATGTTGTAGTCAGGACCTAATCTTTTAACTTGTATAAATACAAGCCTTTTAAGCTTACTGTCTTGCACACCAATTTCAAATTTGGCATAATTCTCTTAAAGAATCCCGAAAGCAGCTGTACCAAATCCACACACCAGTCGGCAAACTGGGCTAGCGGGAACTCACTTGTTTCCGTTAGTGTGACTGTGTATCCCCCTCTTCTCTCACCCCCCCATCATCTTCCTGTCCCAGATGTGGTGGATGGATAAAACCATAAACTGCGCCCACGAGAGGCATCTGCTATAACAGCCTGGCTCTGAACGTAGATGTTAAACAACTTTACCTGACCTGGCTTCCTTTCTTGGGCCACAGACATCGCTGAGGTAATAACTGCGGCCTAAGATCGACATCTGCTATAACAGCTTGCTCTGAATGTAGATGTTAAATGGTTAACTTTCCAGCTATTTGTACACATCTGATAATCACACATCAGGTGTCACATCATGTTTAACTATACCTTACATTCAAAATACCTGCTGGTTAGAGGATAAACATGTTTAACTCTCTATACCTTATTTGTAAAATATCTGCTGGTTAGAGGATAAACATGTTTAACTCTCTATACCTTATTTGTAAAATATCTAATGGTTAGAGGATAAACATGTTTAACTATCTATACCTTACATGTAAAATATCTAATGGTTAGAGGATAAACATGTTTAACTCGCTATACCTTACATTAAAATATCTAATGGTTAGAGGATAAACATGTTTCTAACTATACCTTACATTAAAAATATCTGCTGGTTTGCGAATAAACATGTTTAAATGTGTTATACGCTCTTCATTCATGTAACACCTGTTTGTGAAGTTCTATGGGAAACAAATTAATATAAAATGCCAAATGGTGAATTCATTTAAATCTTAGTATACGTACCTGAATTATTACAATATTTGTCATTTGTTTTGTTCCCTAAACTTCCCAGTTAAAAATTGATTAGAAATACACATACACACCACGTTGCGTCATTTTTTCCTCTTTTTTCATTTTTTTAAATTTATTTTTTAGTATCAAAATGTTCAACATGTATGATTATTACTGTTTTATTACTACCATCTGTTTTTAATTTTGATATTGTGTCCATCATAGTGTGAATAAATTATATTGTATATTTGCCTTTAAGTGTTCAACAAAAAGTTCTGTTAAACAACTTATTTTTGTATAAAAATAATATTTGATAATGAATATTTCTGTATCGATTGTATACAATTATACTTTTAAAAACTATTGTTCTCGCCTGCACTTCATTAAAGAAATATTAATGAAATCCTTTTATTAAATGTGTGTGCATGTCCAGTGCTATTTATTATATTTCGTTGTGACACTGTGTATATAATGGAATGTTAACCCATATTTTTTTATCCAAGCATATTGGTTCTTCTATGTTGTTACCAAAGTCTAGTCTTCCATTGTGTGTTTTCAATTCAGAGTGATGAGGTGCTATTCATCTTAAATTACTAACATACAAAATTGATACTGATAGGATTTTACAGGGTTTTTTTTCTTCCAAGCCTTTAAAAAAGCATTTACCAAGGATTTCACAGATTGAGGTACCCTTTGAAAACATTCAATAGCCAAAATATACAGACGATATAGACAATTTTTATCTATAACAAATTAATAGGTTTATTGTTATGAATTTTTTTTATATATATATTTGTGAACATTGGGATTCAAAGTAGTTGTGTCAAAATGTGTCATAGTACAATGCATTAGCATTAATAAATGAAATACATTCTTAAACACTAAAACAAAGTCACTTTTTCGGAAAATAAAAAAGAAAGAAATATTAAGTTGTGCGCCTGACCTCTTCATATGTTATTTAAACATATTTTTTTATATAAACAACCTAATATCGTGTGTTGGTATGTGCACATAAATCTCTGAATTTGATCCTAGACATAATGGGCCAAATTTATTAGGCCTGTTTTTCTCTTACACATATGTAGATGTAGAGCTACATAAATTTACAATACTTTTAAAACACTTGCATTTTACAAAAAGAGGTGTAAATTTGGACAGGTGATTTTAACATGCAAATCAAATTCATATTTAGGATATATGTGGAGACAAAATGAAATCGGGGAATGGGGGTACATTAATTTTTCAATTTCAGAACCGGTGTTTATGATTTTTTCATAGTGAGGTCTGCATATAATATGTAGATAAAGAATATATAATAAGTTGTTTGAGGCTGTGTGTGGTTGAAACCATTTCTAATCTGTTTTATTTGAATTTGGTTTCCACAAGTTGTGCAACAAAAACTACAAAAATTATTTATTATATCTTGTCCTGTTTTCACAAAACCCGAAATAAGTTGCATTCTGTTTTACACTACAATCTACATGTACATAATAATAATATTAATATGTTAGTCATTTTGAAAGTTTTTTCTTCATTTTGACACATAATTGTTATTCTACTATATGATTTTAGCTACCGTTCTCTGAAAATGCCATTGAAATGCATTAAAACAGTGTTATTAACGACATACCCTTAATGCTATATCTGTTAAACTTTGTTATCTACGGTACCTAAACAAAATTATCATTTTGTTTGCAAATTTACCTTTAAAGTTATTTTGTTGTTTAGAATTAACCTTTTATGTTTTAACAAGTTTTAATTCTGATTCCTATGCAAAAACTTGAGCTATTTGCTTCAAAACTTGTTCTCAAATAACAATTCGAATTCTAAGTTTATTTTGCGTATCATGAAAAATGTTCAGATATACGTCATCTTGTTTTACAATGTCTACAATATATGTGGTTACCATTGACAATCATTTTAATTGATGAGGGGATTGAATAGAAGAATACCTTAATAAGCACTGAAGGTATTTTTAAAGGAAAATATACTTTAACTCGATGGTCATCATTTTATGTTCATCTGACAATGGTAATAGTCGAATCTCAGTTTGACTCGACACCTGTTTTGAGCACTACAGCCATGATGATAGTTTGTTATTTTACTCTTCATATCGTCTTGTTTGGATTGATACAGATATTTATAAGACAATGCATGGTGTTAATGTGTTCATTCGATTGCGTCCATTTTGATTGCTTTAACTTGTGTTTAGATGTTAGCATAGATTCATTTTCATTGAAAACAATTGCAGTTTGTTCACTTAGTAGAATATTAATTAGCTACATTTTAGTTTATATATAATTATATATACTTTATATTAAAGGTGGAGTGTCTGTTTTCTATAGTTTATTGTCTTTTACTACTGAAAAATACAAGCAAAAATACAGAAAATCAATACTCAAGTTGTGACGGCCATGATTGATCTAACTTACGGTCCAAAGGTCACGTAGTCCTACGTTCACT
>JAUTWP010085734.1:0-12215 GCA_033042655.1 Cyathermia naticoides
TTCATCGAGGAGTTTTTTGTTTTCAAAGTCTTCACTTATGAGGGTGGCTAGTTCTTCGTAACGCTCTTTTGCCTCTTTTAGTTCTGTTAGTTCATTTTCTATGGCATCACGAACATTTAGACCCTCTGTAAACTGTGGGTTTTGGTCAAGAGAATCTATGATGATACTTCTGTCTTTTACACGTTTTCCTTCATCGGCTTCGACCTCTCCAGAGATAATTTTAAGTAGAGTTGATTTTCCACAACCATTTTGCCCAACTATGGCAACACGTTCACCTTCGTTTAACTGAAAGTCCACACCTTTTAGAAGCTGTTTTACGTCATAGTTTTTGTCGATATTAAAGAGGCTAATAAGTGCCATGTAAAGTCCTTGGGTAAATTAAATCGTATTTTAGCGTAAGCTTTTATAAGCGACTTTACAAATTTAAGTAGAGTCAGTTAAAATATGAAAAAATATAGGAGACTATTTTGAAAAAATTATCATTTATCTATCTACCGATTCTGTTTTTTATTTATATTGCAGTTGAGACCTTTTTGAAACTTAACCACTCATCACTTTGTCACTCAACAGGTTGTGAACTTGCTGGTAGCCTTATTTGGTTTAAGAGTATTTACTTAAACTATATGGGTATGGCTACAGCCCTTGTGTTGGTGCTTTTAGGTTGGCTAAGTTATAAAGAAAAAATAAGTAGAAAGTTCTTCTATATGGTACTTTTTGCTGCACTGTTTTTTGAAACTATACTACTTGGTTATCAGTACTTTGTATCACCCGAGATGTGTAAGTTCTGTATGGGTGTTTATGGTTTCTTGTTTACTATAACCATTTTGTCTACACCAAAAAGATACCTTTTAATGGTTTTACCTGCTATTGCTTCGGTACTTATTGCACTGAGTTTTTTAAATTTACCAAAATCAAAAGCTTTTGTAGTTGATAGTGGTACCTATCTCATTCAGTCGGCTACTTGTCCTCACTGTAAAAAGGTAAAAGAGTATATGGCTAAAGAGGATATATCTTTTAAGAAAATAGATATAGATGAAGTAGAAGCACAAAATTTTGCTACGTTTATGAACTTTAATACCATTCCTATTTTACTTATAAAAGATGGTCATAATGTAAAAATTATCAATGGAGATAAAGAGATTATAGAATTTTTTGATAATAAATTTGGTAAAGGGGAAGAGGCTATAGTCGTAGAAGAGAGTGTCTCTATAAATGCTACGAGTGAGAGTTCAGCACTTTTTCAAGCAGCAAAAGATGAAGAGGGCTGTGGTTTTGCATCTTTAGAAAAAGTAGAGAGTGACTGTAGTAAAAAATAGTATGCATATAAAAAGTCGTTTAGACCAAGAGGTAAAAGAGAGAAATTCTCAAGCAGAACTCTCTTATGCTAAACCAGACCCTTTACTGATAGCTTCTAAATATAACGATGAGACCATTGCACTTATATGTGCTTTGTTTGCCTATGGGAATGCAAAACTGATAGTGAAATTTTTAGAGAGTCTGGACTTTTCTCTTTTAGAACAGTCTGATGAGGTTATACGTCAAGAACTCTCAAAACACTATTATCGGTTCCAAAAATCTGAAGATGTGGTAGCTCTTTTTATAGCACTTAAACGGCTAAAAGAAATAGACTCTATAGAGAATATTTTTTATGAGGGGTATAAAAAAGAGCAAAATATTTTAGATGGTTTGTGGAATTTTATAGAAACTCTAAAGGAAGTCTACCCTTATGAGAGTAGGGGCTACAGTTTTTTAATAGGTTCGGTACCAAAGAAGATGAACTCGGCAGGAACCTACAAACGCTACTTTATGTATTTACGCTGGATGGTTAGAAAAGATGAGCTTGATATGGGTCTGTGGTCAAAAATAGATAAGAAAGATTTACTCATGCCTTTAGATACTCATACCTTTAAAGTATCTCAAAAACTTGGGCTTTTAAAGCGTAAAACCTATGATATGAGGGCGACCTTAGAGTTGACAGAGTCTTTAAAGAGTTTTGATATTACAGACCCCATAAAATATGATTTTGCTCTATATCGCTTAGGACAAGAGAAAATCGTTTAGCTATTTACCATTTGTTATATTTTTTACTATATAATAAATTATCTAACATAAAAGGAGTGTATCATGCACCATTTATTTGATAGAGTTATTGTTTTATTAAACGATTTAGAAAATATAGATACCTTACTTAGAAGAGGTATTGAGTTCTCAAAAAAACATGAAACAAGTTTAGAAATACTGTATGTTCATGAAGAGCCACTATTTGCAGTGCCCGATTTTTTTCTCTTGGAAGAGAACAGAGGAAAAGATGAGATAGATACAAGCAAAATAAAAGATGAAGTAAAAAAACACTTAGAAGTGTTTGACCTTAGTACCGAACATGCGATTTTGGTTTATATTGACGATACTGTTGATAGACTTTTAAACCATGCAAAAGATGTGGGACGAACGTTGGTTGTAGCCAACTACCATAAAGATATTACTACCTCACTTATAGAAAAAACCTCTTACTCATTTTGGATAAACAAAGGGGTAGATGATATTTATAAAAATATTGTACTCCCTATTAACCTCAAAGAAGAATCTAAAAAATGTATAGCAGCTACACAGCATATTTTTCCAGAGAGTAATTTGAGTCTTGTTTACGACTACCGTTACCTTTTAGATGTTTTGGCTGTAAGGGAAGACTACTTAAATGTCGTGCCTGTGACAACGGGAATAGACTATGCTTTAAATGAGGAACTGAAAGCACAAAATGAAAAAACTTTAGAATCTTATAAAAAAGAGTTTAATGTAGAGGGTACTTTTATAGAAGGTGAGGGGCTACTTCATGAAGATTTGATGGAGTATATAAAAGAGAAAAATTTTGATTTGACTATTTTGTATCATAGTGATGAAGAGTTGTTTTTCTCTCCTGTACTTATTCTATTGTTACTTGAAGGTTTAGATACCGACTTTTTTATCTGTAAGCATTAGTGTTTAGTGTTTGGAAGTTCTAAGCCTAGGTATTTTACTTCCTCTAAGATAGACTGTCGAAATGTGTCGAGGGGCGTTCGTATGCTATAGTATGCCCAGCGACCTCGACGTTCTACTTTTAAAAAACCACCCTCTTTAAGTATCTTTAGGTGGCGAGAAACACGTGACTGAATCATCTCAAAAGCATCTTCAATGTCATGAACACAGACTTCATCGTGCTGATTGATGTAGTTGAGCATTCTTAGTCGTGTCTCATCATTTATAGAGCCGATGGTTTGAAGAAATATATCCATAAATTACGGGTTTAAAACTTTAGATTTTGCTAGAGCTTTTTCTATCTCTTCTTTGTTGACATCACCTGAGAGTTTTAGCTCTACGTCGCCATCTTTACCCTCTACTTGCATGTTGGTGATTTTCTTTTTTGTCTCATCACTCATACACTCACAAGCACCTGTGGCACAGTTTTCTACCATTTTTACTATCTGCTGTTTTTGAACCACACCTGTAAAGGCTATTTTAACGCCCTCATTAGTTTTAAATACGTTTTTGTTCATGCTCTCTTTATTGTTATTTTCTTTATTCATTGTTATCTCCTTTAATTTTGTTTCTACTTTTGGAAGTAGGGTCTCTTTTATCTCTTTGTATGTTGCTTCAAAAGCCTCATACTCTTTACCATCTGGGTCTTCAAACCCTACATGTATGGTAGGTGTTTGTTTTGGAAAAGTGGGGCAGGTCTCTTGGGCATGACCACATACTGTAACGACCAAGTCAAAGTTTATATGCTCTAAGGTATCGAGTGTTTTAGAGTGATAGGCACTGTCCCAAGCACTATTTTCTTCTAAAACTTTTTTTGCATTTGGGTTAACTCGACCAGATGGGGCAACACCTGAACTGTATGCTGTTGCACCCTCTAAATATTTGTTTATGAGTGCTTCTGCAATGATGCTTCGACAGCTGTTACCAGTACAGAGTATGAGTATATTTTTCATTCATTTTCCACATAATTTTATAGAATTATACTTAGATAAAATTAATATATCAAGATATATTGATGTATATTAGAATATGACTATTAAGAATATTTTAATATTACATCAATAAAATAGAATCAAAAAATTAATAGGATATATTTTATGGTAATAAAAGAGATACAAGAATATGCATCCATACGAACTAAGGCAAGGGCTTATTTGTGTTATATAATGAGTCGAAACATCTCAGTAATTGATACCAGTAAGGATGGTGATGAGTATATAAAAGCTCAACTGAATAGGTTGAAAGAAGAGATTCCTAAAGCTAAGGTAGTTTATGCCTTAGATACTACTGGAAAACAGATAGGAATAACATATAAAAATAATAGAAATATAGCTGAACATGAAAAGGGTATTGACCGAAGTGATAGGGCGTATTACTATAAAACGATTCAAGAGCATCGATGTGTTTTGACTGACCCTTATCCCTCACTTGGAAGTAATGAAATGGTAGTCACTTCTTCTTTTCCTATATATGATGAACAAAATAATCTTATGTTTATTCTATGTGTAGATATTGAACTTAAAGATATTTTAAAAATGATACATCCAAGTTCTGTTGATTCCCTTTTTGGTCGTTTTTCAAAAGCAGTCTATACAGCGTTTTCTGTAGCTCTTGCTATGGTAGCATTGTTACTTTTTTTAAAGGGTATATCTAGTTTCTTTAATTTTGGTCTACATATCAATACCATAGATATTAATGAAATGTTTAAAGCAACCATTCTTCTAACCCTCTCCTTGGCTATTTTTGACTTGGTTAAAGCCATTTTTGAAGAGGAGGTCTTAGGTAAAGAGAAACATGAAGGTACTGCTAATGGTCATCAAACCATGATACGTTTTTTGGGTTCTATCATTATTGCACTCTCGATTGAGTCTTTGATGTTGGTATTTAAATTTGCCTTAACTGACCCAAGTAAACTAATATATGCCGTCTCTCTTATAGGTGCTGTAACTGCTCTAATGATAGGACTCTCTATTTATATAAAATTTAATAAAGATGAGAGTAAAGAGTAAATGAAAACTTTACTCTTTTTTCTTCTTACTTTTTCACTCTGGGCAGAACAACCTTTTTACTACAGCATAGAAAAACTCCCACATGACATTAAAAATCAGATGAAAGAGAGTGGCTCTTGGAAAAAGGGTTGCCCCGTTCATCTGAACGATTTACGTTACTTGACCATGACCTACTTTTCTACAGATGAGGTAGGAAGAGAAGGTGAGATGGTCGTGCATAAAGATGTGGCAGATGAAGTGGTAGAGATATTTCAAACACTTTATGAAAACAACTTTACCATAGAGAGCATGAACCTGATAGATGACTACAATGCCAGTGATGACCTCTCTATGGCTGCCAACAATACTTCTGCTTTTAACTGTCGAAATGTTCCTAGAACTACCCGTTGGTCTCGTCATTCGTTTGGAAAAGCCATTGACATTAATCCTGTTTGGAACCCGTTTATAGACAAAGGTGTGGTCTACCCAAAAGAGGCAAAAAAATATGCTAATCGTAACTTGACACAAGAGGGTATGATATATAAAAATGATACTGTATACAAAGCTTTTATTAGCCGAAGCTGGGAGTGGGGTGGTAATTGGACGCGTAGTATGCAAGATTATCAACACTTCTTTAAGCGTTGATAGTGTATAACTGATTTATTAAATAAAACTTGAGATTCTACTCAAGTAAGAAGGTTCAAAATGTTAGAAATTATAATGGTACTTTTTACAGCATATACACTGCTAAAAGTTTACATATCTGTTATGCAGATAGGATACATAGCTGATGAGAAAAAAGGTGAAGCTGTCTTGATGAGTCAAGATAAGTACCAAGTTGCAGGTGAATATGCCATTAAAAAAGAGAGAATAGGACTTGTTTCAACCATTGTTGACTACATGATGTTTGTTTGGTGGGTAACCGTTGGTTTTTCTTGGTTAACAACAACACTAGGTACTACAGACTCAGTAGTCGATGCTGTTCTTTTTCTTTTTGGTTTCATAACCATAGGTTTTATAGTTGGTTTGCCTTTTGAGCTTTACCAAACGTTTGAGCTGGACAAAGCATATGGGTTTACAAAGACAACACCCAAACTTTACATCTTAGACCAGATAAAATCAACGGTTCTATTTATCATATTTGGTGGGGCTGTCTTCTACCTTTTGGCATGGATTATCATAAACGTTAGCAACTGGTGGATATGGGGTTTTGCACTTCTTTTCTCTTTGGCTGTTTTGGTAAATGTTATCTACCCGACCATTATCGCGCCTATTTTTAACAAGTTTACACCTTTAGAAGATGGTGAACTAAAAACAGACATAGAGAGCATGATGAACGGTGTAGGTCTAAAAAGTGATGGTGTCTTCGTGCTAGACGCTTCAAAACGTGACAGCCGTCTAAATGCTTATTTTGGTGGTCTGGGTAAGTCTAAAAGAGTTGTTCTTTTTGACACACTTATGGAGAAGTTGACAAACAAAGAGCTATTGGCTGTTCTAGGTCACGAGCTTGGTCACTTCTCTCATGGTGACATCTGGAAAAACATCGGTATGATGGGGCTTCTTCTCTTCTCTGCATTTTTCCTTTTAGGTAACCTACCTGAGTCACTATTTTTTGACATGAGCGTAGAGAAAAAAGCAGGAGTAGAGATAGCAATGATGATGTTACTCGTAGCTCTTATAGGTTTTGTTTTTACGCCTATTATGAGTTTTGTAAGTCGCCACAACGAATATGCAGCCGACGAGTTCGGAAGTGCACTGGGTGGAAAAGAGAACTTGGTATCTGCTCTTATAAAGCTTATTCAAGAGAACAAAGCCTTTCCAAAGTCTCACCCTTTGTTTGCATTTTACTACTATACCCACCCACCTGTATTAGAGCGTCTAAAAGAGCTAGGGTACGATGCATCTGCTGTTAACGAAGCTATGAAACCTTTAGAAAAAGATGGGATATTTACTTTTATTGAGGATGATAAGTAGTAACTTTAAATTTATGTGGTGTATTTTTAATGCACCACATTTTTCTCTATTATGTCGATTTCTTGGAAAAATGTATCTAATATCTATAGATTTTTCTTTAAAAGTCTATTTTTTAGGAAAAATCTATAGGGTGCTGTTTTCCAACGCACCGTTTAATCAAATCTGCATAAAATAAACCCTTTTCCGAAAGGCTTCTAAAATTCTTTCAGTAAACTCTCTTTTTTTTCAATATTTTTAAATGGTGTGTTTGTCCCACAAGGACACATTTCAATAAAAACAGTACCCTACAAATTTTTGCTATAATACTTCAAGAATCAAAAAGGGGAAATTTTGGAACTTGTTTATTTGTGGGTTGAGGATTATAAAAATATACATGAGCAAGGGTTTAATTTTTCGTCTAAATTTAATTGTCATTATGATGGTGAAACTTTAACTATTAAAGATAATGTTGATGAAGATGGTAATAAAAAATATATAGAAAACTTTTTTGGAGACAATATAAATGTTACTGCTATTGTTGGGAAGAATGGGAGTGGGAAAACAACAACATTTAAAGCAATAGAAGATATTTGGAAAAGGATAGGAACAATTGATAACGATAAATATATCCTTTGCTATTATATTGGTACTAAAATTTATATACTCACAGAACTTGGGATTTTTATAGATACTAATTTTGATTATATTCATATTAGTGATGATAAAGACTTTCAAAGTTTTTTTTATAATCATGATTTATTAATAAGTTATGCTGAAATACAAAACTATTCTGAAGAAGAATTCTTTCATAAGTCAAAAGAAGCTTATGAGATAACATTTCAAGAAAGTAAAATTTATGATATGGTTTTAAGGGTTACTAACCAAGAATTGAGATTAACAACTTTTATGATGAATCCTAAAAATGTGACCCTTGATATCCAAAAAGAAGAACAGGAAAAAATTTTAAGGCTTATTACCCCTCATGATAAAGTTTATTTTAAAAATGAATTAGCATATCTAAATTATTGTATAAAAAACTTTGGAGAATATAGGGAAATAATTAAATATTATGTAAATAATAATAGAGGAAATTTATTAGAAACTTATTTTGTTTGGCAAATAATTGATAATAAATATTTTAAAGAGTTATTTGAAGGTATTGTTATTCCAAAAAATACAAATGAAAATTTTATTGAAATTTTAAAGTTAGATGTTAATAAAATCATAAATATAGTTAATAAATTTGATTTAAATCCAGAAAAATATTCTTTTTCAGAGTTTAATTTTCTTATAGAAGAAAAAACTTTTGATTTAGTTAAAATGAGCAATAAAAATTCAAATTTACTTAAAAAATATATCAAATTTTTTAAATTTGAGTATATTGATGAAAAAGGATGTAGGTATAGTGAATTAAGTTAAGGAGAAAAAATTATATATGGACAATTTTTAAATATTTTAAATTATATTCGTGATAAAGAGAGCCTAATAGTTCTTTTAGATGAACCAAATAATGCATTTCATCCACAATGGCAAAAGGAGTATATTAATGAATTGATTCAATGTTTTAAAGAATATAATGTTCATTTTATTATTACTTCTCACTCCTCATTCCTCCTCTCCGACATTCCAAAACAAAATATTATCTTTTTAGATACATACAAAAAAGAAGACAAAGAGGTTAAAAATAAAGAACAAAAAATAGGAAACTGTAAAGTTTTAAATCATGGTGATGCTCTATCAAAAAAACAAACCTTCGGAGCAAACATCCACACTCTATTAACCGACAGCTTCTTCATGGAAGGTGGTTTAATGGGAGAGTTTGCAAAACAAAAAATCAATGAAATCATTGAAAACCTAAAAGATAAAGAGTATACATATACAGAAAAAGAGAAAACAAACGTACTTTTAACCATAGAAAGCATAGGTGAACCATTCTTAAAATCTAAACTATTAGATATGTACAATCGTAGATTTATTGATGACCATAAAATACGTGAACAGAAGCGTATAGATGAACAGATTAGAAGCTTACAAGAGAAACGTGAGCAGTTAGATGATTAAAATAGATAAAAATAATGGTTATTTAGATGAGTTTAGTAAAATGTTATCGACTTGTTTATATAAAGAGTTAAAAAAAACTATTGAAAATAAAAAAGTTACAAAACCAAAAGGTGATGTGGTAGTTGATACTTTGAATGATGCAGATATAGAATGTTTACGATATATCAAAAAAAATATCAAATCAATAGTTAATGCTGATGTTCAGCAATTAAAAGAGTTTATTGAAGATAAATATCTTGATATAAAAGATAAAAAGACAAAGCTCTATGAAGCAGTAAAATATATTTTTGTAGATAGAGGATATGAATATAAAATATCAAGTGCCAATGATGGGAAAATTGCTTATAGATTGGTCAAAGAGATAGGTTTAGGAAGTTGTCCGTATTGTAATAGAAACTATATCTCTAGTGTTACAAAAGATAAAAAAGATGATAGCAAAACAAGACCTCAACTTGACCATTTTTATCCTAAAGCTGTTTATCCTTTTTTGGCTTGTAGTTTTTATAATTTGATTCCTAGTTGTGCTACTTGTAACTTAATGAAAAGTGATAAAGATAGCTATAACGATGAACTTATTAGCCCTTATGAGATGAAAGAAGATACTTTTAAATTCTCTTATGATTTAAATAGTGTCGATATTTTAAATATAGAGTTTTCAGAAAAGTATGACCATAAACATGAGAAGAGTATTAATATTATATTTAACAAGAAAAATAAAACCAATGAAAAATATTTTGAACTAGAAAAACTCTACAACCAAGAGCATAGAGATGTGGTTATAGAGCTATTGGTTAAAAAAGCTTATTATCCTCAAAGCTATATAGATGAACTCTCAAAGTTTGGATTTGGACAAGATGAGATTTATAGGTATCTGTTTTCTAACTACAATAAAGATGATGATTTGCATAAACGACCATTGAGTAAATTGGTTTGGGATATTTCTGAGGAGTTGGGATTAATATGCAAAAACTCGTAGGGTACGGCTTTAGCCTACCGTCAAAACGAAATCTTTTAACTATTTAAAACTTATTACTTCTATACTTTTTATTTGACGGTAGGCTGAAGCCGTACCATACAGCTTCCAACTTTTACTATAGTTTCGTATAAGTAGCACTTACCTAAGCCCTCTTACCCAAAAGCCCCTCTTGCAAAATCATCTTAATCAAAGATTGGTAAGGAACATCCATACTGTTTGCCTTTACTTTTAACGCATCTAGCATATCAACAGGAAGACGAATAGAGATGCTTTTTGTGGTCTTTTTCAAATTTGGAAAGCGTACCATCTTTACTTTTGACTCATCGAAATAGTCTAAAGTATCGTTGTTCTCCCAAAACTCTTGCTCTTCATTTTCATTTTTAAAGGTAGGGATTGTTTTTGTTGTTTTCATAAAAGTTTTTCTCCTTTTTAGTCATTGCTCTTGCTGATATAACACGAATTAAACCATCTCTTACAGTAAAGACTACCATAATTTTGTTGTTTTTATTGTCTCGCCCAAATGCAACACATCGACACTCTTCATATGAGTGTGAAAAATCTTCAACGATGAGAAGAGGTTCATTGAAAAAGACCTCTTCTATTAGTTTATAGTTTAATCCATGTTTCTTTTCATTTTTATAGACATTGCCATCGTCCCAGTTAAAACCAGTTAATGACTCTGCATCTAAACAATCAAATTCCATATTGAGCCTTTTTGTATATGTATATTATATACATATTGAATTAAAAGAAACTAAAAAACTTATTTGGTTTATCGTAGAAATAATTCTAACAAATAAAACTCAGTAAATCTACGCTATACTTTGCACAATATATTCCGTAAAGTATAGAAATTATAGAAAAGGATAAAAAATGGTAGCATACGCTTCAAATGAATTAATACCTTCGTCAGAATTTGCTAAGAAGTTTGGTTCTTACTTGGCTCAGATAAAGAGCTCTGCTGTTGAAAAGATAGCGATTTTAAAAAACAATAACATAGAAGCAGTAATGCTTTCTAAAGATGAGTATGAAGATATAAAAACACTCTCTGAGATTGGGAAACAGTATTTACTTGATGAAGAGATAAATAGAAGAGTAGAAGAGTATACAGAAAACAAAGATATAGCTGTTCCTTTTTCTGTTGGTTTAGATGAACTTAGAGAGAAGATTTTAAAAGCATAATGAGATTAGTAAAATTACCACGCTTTAATGAAGAGCTTGAAGTTATTGTTCTTTTTATTGCAGAAGATAGTCAAAATAGAGCTTTAGAGTTTTATGATGAATTACTCATAAAAATAGAACAGATTATATTCTCCCCTTTATCTTATAGAAAAAGAGAAAAATCAAAAAATAAAAATGTTAGAGAGCTTATTTTTAAGGGATACACTATACCCTTTTTAATCGATGAAGTAGAAAAACAGATAGTTATTTTAGGTATTTTTAATCATAATATTTGGAAAGAAAACAGATGACAATTAAACAACTTTTAAAAGAAGCAGAACAAAAACTACAAACCTCATGTGAACGTCCACGTTTTGAAGCAGAACTACTACTTGCCCATCACTTGAAAAAAGAGCGAACTTATCTACATGCTTTTGATGATGCAGAGGTAGAGAATTTCTTTCCAACTCATGTTGATGTCTTCAGATGCTTCCTGTAGCAAATAAATGGTTTGTTTTAGTTTTAAAATTTCTGAAAATTATGATTGATGAATAGATTTTAACTGTTAAAAAAAATCTATGGTAGAAATAATGTACAAACAATAGAATCAAGCATAGGAATCAGTGTGTCATTTATGTAGACCGTATCTGTTACATATCCGCTTTTGGTAATGCAAGGGCTAAGTGTAAAGTGATTTCCAATTGCTTCTAGATTTGGCTTATAAGGTAAATCCAAACAAATATCAATGCTTGATGCATTTTTTACTATTTTTACTATTTTAGATACTAGTTCTTTGGATGGCGAATCTTTATGATATTGCTTCATTCCAAATATAACCATTGTGGCTTTCCTATATTTTGGTTTATAGTTACCACAATTATAATAATAGATATTTGTATCTTTTAATCTCCTGGCACTTGTAATTTCATTTTTTGAAATTTTCTTTTTGAGTTGTGGCATTAAAGGGGAGTTGTTTTTTACTTTTTCCCATAAGCCCACTTTACTTAAATGCTCCAGCTTGTATTGTTTGCTAAAAGTTGCTCTTATTGTATCTATGCTTAGCT
>JAUTWP010085845.1:0-12210 GCA_033042655.1 Cyathermia naticoides
AGCAGCAAAGGATCTTTCATATGCACTTTCCCACAGACATGGCAGCACATATGGCCTTTGATGAACCAGTTGTGGAGCACTAGTTTGAACGGAAAATAGCCCAAACTGCAGATGGGTCCACCAAGAATGATTGATCCGACGACCGATCGCTTCAAAGGTGGGCATGTGACAAACTGAGCTACATCCCTCTCCCTAAGAAATGAAGTGAAGCTCCTCTTGTATATTTTATTGATGTAATATTAGGTAGATTCCGACTGATAAATTTTATTGATGTAATATAAAAACTATCACCTATGAAGTTGGCATGAAAATCCTTGACTGATTCCCTCAGAGAGTAATAACAGAAAAAATCCTTACTTAGCATTTGTAAATCATTAAGATTGGCAATCTGATTACTTTTATAATCAGACACTGAGCAACTAGAGAGATGTGGAAATAAGATAACTACTTCCCCAAAGACCTGGTACCAGTTCAGTTCTAGTATCATGTAATTAGGAGACAACCATACTCCGATTTCATTTTAGAGGTAGGTGATCGTGGAATGAATACCAGTAAATGTCATTTACAACCGAACACCATATTCGAATATGACGCCAGACACTGGTTTAAAGTAAACATCGATAGAAAGTTACTCAATTTCATATCTAAATGGTTAAAATAAAACATTGCCTCGTTCAGAGGGGAGCGAATTGAAAAATAAAACATATTCTAATGTTACGGTAAGTGTACTATCGAAAGTCTGATTGCAAGATAATAAATGTTCCATGTTCTTGATGTGCCACGTTGTTTGTAAACATTGACCGTTACTTGTATTCATATGCGAGTAAAGCTACTTAAGTAAATCAGAGGTAGGTGATCGTGGCTCCAGTGGCGTCGTTAAACAAAACAAAGTTTACTTTTCTAACATGCGTATCCCCTGGCACATTTCATGAACAGTTCTTGTAGTAGATAGGTTTAATTCAGTTTGTTTTTCACGTGAACTTTACAGTTCATAGGATTTACACATTAAAACATGATAAAATAAGACAGATTGTAATTATGTCATTGATGTAAGTATATAAAATACCTCTTTCTTGCTGAGCTGGTGGGTTTTAGGTTTAGCAGCAAACTGTAGCTCAGAAGAACTGGGCTTTTCTGCATTCTTCTCATCCTGCAAAGAAAAACATTTAATATTACAATGCATCATACACTGTAATAAAGAAAAACATTTAATATTACAAATTCATCATACACTGTAATAATGTGGGTTCTATTCCATCTGCTGGTTAAATGCGACTGATGATTTATGCATTAAATTTATGTGTTTCCAGTTTTACACAGTGTGAATGTATCACTCACAAGCTTCTGTGGTTGATGATTGGTTTGTTAAACCATGTTTACATGTATTACACGCAGATTTAAACTGAAATTTGAAGGTTTGCAGTTTAGTATGCAACATGGTGGAAGAAAGTAATGTTTATTTAATGACACCCCAGCACATTGTTTAATCAGAAGAAGTTTGTTTCATTTAATGACAACCCAGCACATTGTTTAATCAGAAGTTTGTTTTATTTAATGACAAGACAGCACATTGTTTAATCAGAAGTTTGTTTTATTTAATGACAAGACAGCACATTGTTTAATCATCATCTACTGGATATCAAAGATATGTTCATTCTGACACAGTTTCAAGTGAAACCTAATTCATTTTTTCATTAGTAGTAAGTGATTTTTTATATGCAACATCCTATTGACAGGATAACACATACCACAGCCTTTGTCCAGTTGTTTTATTTAGCTGAATGCTCTCTCAACAACTGGACAAAGCCCATGGTATGGGATTATTCTGCCAGTAGGATGATACATATAAAAGATCCCTTGCTACTAGTGAAAAAATGTAGTGAGTTCCCCTGAAACTTTATCAGAAAGACCATATGTCTGACATCCAATAAACAATGATTAATGTTCTAGAGTGGTATTGTTAAATAAAACAAACTCACTTTAAGAGCTGTTTAAACCACATTAATTCACATACAAATACAGAAGTTACCAAATTGGTCTGATAATAAATCATGAAACAATCTTTAAGTTAGTTTTTAAATGTAGGAAAAGTTAATGTGCATGGAAAATGTAGGAAAAACCTTTTAATGTAAATTAATTGAAGAGAAATAAAATAGATAAAATTCAAATGGATGAAAAATCAAAGCATGTGGAAACTTTCAGTTACTGTTTGAAAGCCTTTTAATAGAAATTAATTAGAGAGAGATAAAATGAAAGCATGTGTATAATTTAATAGCAGAAAGCTTTTAATGCATAATAATGAACAGAGATATAAAGAAAAGGAAAATGCATGGTTTTAACTACAGCTCTGATTATCACAACTCATAGCCTTGAAACAAAAGTAGCCTGAATTTCTCAGCACGTTGAGATAAAAAAAAGTTTGTTTTATTTAATGCCACTAGAGCATATTGGTTGTTTTTTAATCATCGGGTATTGGACGTCAAATATATGGCAATTTTGACAGTTTCAGGGGAAATGTGTTAATTGTTTTTCCTTAATTATAGTAGCAAGAGATCCTTTATGCATCATTGCACAGACAGGATAGCACATACCATGGCCAGATTGGATGGGAAGAAAACAAATCAGAGATTGTGTAAAACAAGTAGGTTTGATCCTATGACATAACAACCTCTGCAGATTGAGAATACTTGCTTAAGTCAACACATTTTCTTTCAATCCAATCCTATCCTAAAAAAATTAAGTTTGTTTATTTAAGTCCCATCCAGCAGCAACACTGGATAACATCTGTCTATACCACTCTGACTAAACAAGCATATTTCATTGGTTTCAATTGGATCTGGTTTAGCACTGTATTAAATATTTCTGACATCTCATACAAAACTGTCATAGTTCTGACATCACATGGTTTTATTGTCTTTCAGCATGTGAATGTTTCATTATAATTCATATCCTCAGATTGTTCAGTAAAATATAGTAATTAACATTGCAGTGTGGTTATATGTGGCGATAATAGAAATGTTTTTAGACAGATTAAAGAGCTCAATCATATGTGCATAGCATAACATCAGAACATTGCAAAATTCAGATGATTTGGTTAAATATGTGTTACTAACTTTTATGTTATAGAAATGCTGTACTGCATGCTATGCACCTTCAAAATACTTAATTGACCTGGAACAATATTTAAATCTGACTTTTTTATCATTTAAAAAAAAATAGTTTTGAAAGTAGTTTTTATGGTGGCAGCAGCAGGATTGTGTCAAATATAAAACTGATAAATTAAAGGTATGTCTATTTTTAATTTTAACCATTTGGAATAGATCTTTCAGATTTGTTTCATGCCCATTCTGTTTCAGTCAACTGCTCTGTCGTATCTAGGTCACATACAAATGTACTGGGAGCAGGATGTAGTTCAGTCGATAGCGTGCCTGCCTTTGAAGCGGTCGGTCGTCGGATCAATCCTTCTCAGTGGATTCATCTGCAGTCTGGGCCATTTTCTGTTCATCAAAGGGCGTGGTATGTGCTGTTCTGTCTGTGGGAAATGGCATATATAAGATCCCTTTCTGCTTATCGAAAAGAGTAGCCTATGTGGTGGCAGTGGGTTTTCTCTAAAACAAATGTGTCAAAATGATCATATGAATGACGTCCAATAGCCGATGATAAGATAAAAATCAATGTGCTCTAGTGGCTTTGTTAAATAAAACAAACTTTACTTTATTCTAACTCTTCAGTGAGCACAGCAACGTGTAACGAAGGACAACTAGACTGGCGTATGTATTCAGTTACAGGTAAATGTCACAACAGTCAAAGATAGTATTAATCATGTATAGTAAGAAACATCAGTAAGAGTTGGCTTCAGTAGTCATTTTATTTCAAGTTTTGCTTACTGATCAATGGAAAACAGTTCAAACCGTACAGAACACTAATTGTTTGTTCATGGAAATGTTTTATTTTATTTTTAGAAATATTGACAGAATGCATGTGGTATAACATAATTTCTATATGAAGAGTTGAGGTGCAAATAATTCTTCTGCTAAGTTTTAAAGGTGGAGTGTGTTTTCTATAGTTTATTATCTTTTACTACTGAAAAATACCGGTACAAGCAAAACTACAGTTTTAATAAATTCATGCGTCTTTTCTATCAAATAATATTGCCCATTACAAAAAATCAATACTCAAATTGTGTCGCCTCAGAAGCCATGATTGATCTAACTTGATGGTCCAAAGGTCACGTAGTCTTACGTTCACTGGAGGCGAGACATGCACGTGTTCTCATCACGTGATCTAATGCTAGTACCGACCCGCCTTTGAGATCCATTAGTGAAACAAAGCGCTTTTCTCGTGATCTAAAATTAGTACATCAGATCGTTGCGTCAGAAGTAAGGAGCGTTGTGTACAGCAAACAAACGTACAAGATATGTTCTAAATGGTTAAATATTTTTAAAAAACCAGATATTGCCACTTTAACAAAGGCCATGGTGTGTGCTATGCTGTCTATGGGAAAGTGCATATAAAAGATCCCTTGCTGCTTATCGAAAAAGAGTAGCGTGTTTGAACATTAATTGAATGTAAGCACAAAAATAAATATAACCTAACCTACCAACGTGTCACGCAATTGTTTGTGAGCGCGACGGGTAATGTTTTCGGCTCTTGTCGGATTAGCGGAAAATGTCTAGTTGGGTTTTTTGTTTCTCGATTATCAAAATTCCAAATTTCCAGATCGGTAAGTGAATAACTGATGTAGCCAACACATATTTATTTTATGTGTTTTGACACATCAGTTAATACCTGTATATGGTCATTTTGACATACTATTTATTTCTTGATAGGAAACATAGACTACTCTTTCCGATAGCCAGCTTTTATATATAATTATATATACATGTATCCCAAACTGCAAATAACATCGTGCGATGACTGTTTTCTTTTATGCGACCTTATCCGTACAAAACGGTGTTCATTGTGACAGACAAAACCATACAATAGTTATTATAATTGTAGCCATGCAAGTGTCATACTGAAATGAAGTAAATCCAGTTTGATCTAGTTTTAATCAATCAAGGTGCATTGTTCACAGATAAAGGTATGTAATGTGTTGGTGTATGGGACTGTTTGGCTAGCCGACACTGTCCAGGTTATATTTATTTTCGTGCTGACATCTAATTAAGGTTCAAGGAAGCTTAGCTGTCTGTCCATAGCAGATATTACTGTTAGTAGAAGAGAGGAAAGCCGCTACCGCCACACAAGTGCGGCTACTCTTTTTTATAAGCAGCAAGGGATGGCACCGGCAGCCATGTTGGATTTTCAGCTCAAAATGACCTTTAAACTTAAAATTAACCATTCCAATGGATTTGTCGTATCAATCTTAATCTGAAAGGACCCACAATTTGCTCATTATAGCTCATCTGGATGCAGAAATAAAGCAGTTTATGTTTTTCAAGATGGCATACGGTGGCCATTTTGAATTTTGGGCTCTGGCCGAGTTAGCCGTCATATTCTGGAGGTGCATAGGAGCTCATTTTTGTTTAAAATGATTCAGGTAGTCAAATCAATCATAAAAAGGGTAGGAGAAAAATTGTATATGCATTTATCAGACAGGACAACACATATCACGGCCTTTGGTCAACCCGTTGTGGATCAGTGGCTGGAACGGAAAATATCCCAAACTGAAAATGTGTCTACTGAGAAGGATTGATCTGATGACTGATCTATAAAGTACATAATATTATATGAACATTAAATATATAACGTATAATATTACACAAACACATGTATAATCAAATGATAATACGACAATAAAATATATCATACGCATGCGGTGATATTGTATAATGGCGTTATCAGCAAGTCGTGAATAAATTGAAGCCCCAACACAAAGCGTCCCGTGAATTACCGTACCTCGTCCACATTTCAATGCGTTACGTCTTTGTCAGAAATTTCAAAGATCTTTTCACGTTGAACTCCTCTGCACAAGATTCGAACAGAGTCGTTGTCAAAGCAGCGACTACATAGCGGTAACGTTGACTTATTTAAGGTTTACCATTTAGCGTAAAGCTTATGATATGTATAATATTTAACCAATGAGACTAGAAAGAAATATTTGTTTAACGATATCCCAATCAGTGGTTTTTAGGTGTCAAACCTATTGTGCGTGTGTTGTAACTCACAGTCATAAGAAAAAAAGCCCACAGCAACCATATAGGCTACTCTTTCCAGTAAGCAGCATGGATCTTTTATACTAGTATTTAAATTTCACACACATGTCAACACATGCCACGGCCTTTGATGAACTAACTGTTGACCACTGGTTGGAACGGAAAATAGCCTAAAGGAAAATGCTATAAAATGGGGATGAAAGTAAATTTGTTATAATTATTATGCAACTTTAATTTTACAACGTTGTCAACACTGAACAGTCAGTGAGTGAACGTCTTAAATTAACAAATCTAGATTTAATCCTAGTCGTCAAAGTGCTACTTTCTTGATCTGCACTTGAACATCAAACTGTAGCTCTAATGGAGAGGGTAAAACCGGACTGTCTTGTAACGACCTCGGGTCGATGACGTCCATTTGACAGACGTCGTTCCGCTGACAGTGTGAAGACGTCGTGGTCTCACCTGTTACATCGAGTGTCACTGCCGTCGTTGTAGTAATGTGTGATTAGCAGACAAACACACGACGTCGTTCAGTTTAAGTACTAGCTGGTAGAAAACCATTGTTCATTTGAACACATTTAGCTGCTTTTCAAAGCGTGGTCGTGGGGCACCTGTCGTGCGGCAATTCATACAGACGCCAGAACCCTGCAGGCTCCTTTTAAATGGGACAGATTTGATAAACGGCCCCGTATGGGTGGCTAAAATATCAATACGGTTTCATTGATAGTTTCCAATAATGTAGTTTGTTTTTATTCTAATTGTAGAAGAATCATTTTATACGGATAGCATAAAACAGAACACTAACAATGCTGGAATATATATAGCGATAAAGGTTGACATTTTAGGACAGAGGTGTGTGTGGGAATTTGTGCAAGGTGGTCCACAACCGAAAGGACTGTCTACAGTAGATACCCCCAGCACAATGTTTAATTAGAGGTTATGAGATGGCAAACATACGGTATTTGTATCACATGGTTTTCAAAAGAATCCTACTTCCGTCACATAAGCTATTCGTTTTGATAAGTAGCAAAAGGTATTTTATATGCACATTAAAAGAGAAAGGACATTTAACAATTTAGAATAAATGTTCCATATCAAAATTTATTTTTAAAATAACGACTCTGTCTATCTGTCACATATAGACTGGCTGTAGTGTGTTAAAACATTGCAATATTTGTCAATGGGTCGTGTTTTGTTTTTTCTCATTGAAACTTTGCGGTGAAATGTGAGAACTGCGTGTAAACAATTTTCTTAGGCCCAGTGTTTTTTTTAATTTTTAGGTTTACGAACAAGAACTTTTGCGAACAAAGGTAGGCGGAAGGAAAAAATTGAAAAAATTAGCGTCTTCCATTTTATCACACTGCTATTTCGGAAGTAAGATATACTAGTATGTGCGCAACCGCGCGGTGCATGAAAATATCGGACTGAAGACAATTATTAACAATTCATATCTACAAAGGTTCATTGACAAAATAAGTGTTATTTCTCACTTTTATCTGATGAAATGAGCCACAATAACCGAGAGGACAGTTGCACTAAACTAGAATGGCAACTTTTAAAAAACTTTAGAGCTATTTGTGGAAGTCGGCGGCCAAAAAATAAAAGTGAAAAATATGCCTCTTTTTTATTTGAGCAAAATTTACGTCAGCGGGTTTGTAAACTGAATAATTAAAAAAAATACTGGCCTAGATAGGGAAAACATGAGTTTATTAACTGTGTTTATATTTTGCAGGGCCGTGCTCTCCGGGGGCAAGTCCCCCGTGAAAACCTCAATATATTTCTCTCTTTGAAATGTCAGGATTTAATCTCTATAGTTTATTTTCCAGGGGGAACATGTTCCCGGCCTCCCTAAACATCTGGGAAACATCGCGTCCTTGGGACCCATTATTTATTAAAATCATAGCGTCACCTTCCCTTGAATTTTGATTAGGGTACGACCCTGTTTTGTATTTGTAAGAAATGTTATAAGATGAGGAGAGATTGTGATTGTGTTTATATTTTTATTAGTAAGAAATGTTATGATAGGGAGAGATTGTGATTGTGTTTATATTTTTATCTGTAAGAAATGTTATAGGATGGAGATTGTAATTGTGTTTATATTTTTCATTAGGGAGAAATATTATAAGATGGGGAGGAGAGATTGTACTCGTGTTTATATTTTTTATTTGTAAGAAATGTTATAGGATGGAGAGATTGTGATTGTGTTTATATTTTTCATTAGTAAGAAATGTTATGATAGGGAGAGATTGTGTTTATATTTTTTATTAGTAAGAAATGGTATAGGATGGAGAGATTGTGATTGTGTAGGTGTTTCCACTTGCACCGATCAGTGGTTCCATAACTTGTTTAACAAAGGCCATGGTATGTGCTATCCTGTCTATAGGAAAGTGCATATAAAAGATCACTGGCTGCTTATGGAAAAAGGTAGCGGGTTTCCTCCCTTCTACTAACATTAATATCTGTCCTGGACAGACAGCTCTGAAAGCTGATCTGTGTGCCCATGACAGCGTGATTGAACCTGAATTGGATGTAAGAACGAAAATAAATATAACTAACTTACTAACTTGTAATTGTGTTTATATTTTTATTAGTAAGAAATGTTATAAGATGAGTAGAGATTGTAATTGTGTTTATATTTTTTATTAGTAAGAAATGTTATAAGATGGGGAGAAGATATGGCTGTTTTAATCTTAACACTTACTTTCGAACCCGGATTCTCTTAAAGAACATTTGTCTAAGGTCCACCTATTCATTCATAATGATGCTGAATCCATGGGTAGATTAGACTTTAGACCAGTGTTGTTGTTTAGGGGAGGTTCAATTATTACATAAGCTATTTTGTAAAAATTAGACACCCCTTCCCTCCCCCACGATAACGTTTTGTAATGCTAGACTATAACGACACATAATGCTTGGACTCCCACCCCCACGCGCGTTATGTAATATTTGAATGGCCCCTTAAGGGCACCTGTGGTGTCAGTCCCTCCTCTTTTAAACTTCCTGGTCCCGCCACTGTTACAGCAAAGATTGAGAACAACTTGAAGTAAAGTGTATAATATTGCTACAAATCTGCATTATTTATTATTGAGCACAGATTGGGGCAGCAGCCTCGGGTGAATTCGCCAGCCTCGGGTGATTCCGTGAGATGGCCGATCAATCACTGTAATCCCACTTCCCCAACACGCTAAAAGCGAAATGCATCATGTACACGGGAATGCAATAAATAAACGCGGAATGTAAAAATCTGGCGACGTTCCTGGGTTCCGGTCACAAAAGAAAGTGATTACAAAAGCCCTAGGCGTTGTCTCCACACAGCTTTTGTTTTCTACCCAGCGGCTGTTGTGGTTGGTCTGGCTCTAAACATGCCAACACTTACACTCGTTAGGGCGAGCAAGATAAACATCTAGTAGGGTTTGGGCACAAAGAGATTACAACATGCATTTATTATTTATTAAATTTGTCCATACACAATTACTTGTATTACATTTGACCTTACAGTTACAGTTTGTTTTATTTAACAACGCCACAAGAGCACAATTAATTGCTTTTTAATCATCATCTATTGTGTGTCAACATATGGTCATTATGACCGTTTTAGAGGAAACCCGCTGCCACCACAGAGGCTAATCTTTCCAATAAGTAGCAAGGGATTTCTATTATGTGCATTTTCCCAGACAGATAGTCTAGCCTACATGTATAAGATAAAATTAAAGATAACATTTAGCACATAATAGCCGCTGATTAAACAGTGTGCTGGGGTCTTTAAACAGACAATATTTTATTTGAGGCCCTAAAGAAATGTTTCCTGGAAGATACAAAAAAATAAAATAATAATAATAATAATTACTTATAGGAACAAAAAATTAAAAAAAATTATTTAATTTTTATTAACTATTTCATGTATTTTTTTAAATGTATTTATTTATTTTGTACATCAGTCAGTGAGTTCTATTTATCCTGTCCTGTTTTATTTTTTTATTTTTTTGATAGGCCTATTTTGAACATTTACGGTACTTGTTATAACCCGCCTGAATGACGTAAGTCAACAGATAAAAAAAACCCAGATTGATGATGTTTTGAAAATAAATGAACGAGTATGGTTCATGCTATAACAGGAGTTGCTGTGGTTGTCTCGTCTGAGTGGTTGTGTTGTCATTGTTGTGGCGGTGTCGTCGCTTTGTTTTGATTGTGCGACGTACACAAACGCTGACAACTGCGACCCTGTCACAAGCCTCGGCGAGTTACGTCCTGTTGTCATGTTCCATTTATAGCCATATAGGCTATATTTTATAGTGTTTTCCAAGAAACATGAATCTGTCAGTTTCTTAGTATCATACACCACTTTTGTTACTTTGTTTGTTAGATAAATATCAATGCCATTACCTGGTCCGTAACCTGACCATATCCCAAGGGGTGGGCGTGTAAATTCAAATAATTGGTTCACTGTATTCATTCACATTTAAAGAACCTTACAGTGGCTGACAGCCCCGTAGCAACAGCTGGAAAAGTAGGGCATTTGGTGATCCTTATGTCTTAATTAATAAAAAGTGGGAGACACGAGTCAAATTTAAGTAGGGTAGCCCGAACCGGGCCTGCTCCTATACGGCCGTGTTGAAATAATTGTCAAACTATTCTATTTTCCAAAGAATCTTACAAAGAAAAAAGATAATCATTTATGGCTCTTAACTTTATTAATCCTGGAGGCTAATTTGAACAATCGGCCCCTGGAGATCTAGACATTGTTTCAACCCCTGCTAGAGGGGAAATCTAGTGATAGGGCAATATACTCGATATGTGTGATGATCTTACCATATTAATAATAATACATTTAATAATAATAATAACATGAATATATATTTAATTGTAGCCTACATGTACATACAATATATTGCCAAGTGCAGATAGGCATTATACATGTAGAAAATTTGAAGAAAAAACCAATCTTGTACAATATAAAAATATTTAATATCAAAAAGCCTATCAAAATCATGATAAGATCGGATTATAAAAGAAAAACACAGTTGGTTATAATCCCAAACCACAAGAATCCTTCTGATTAAATATTGTTTATTAAATTTAAATACAGTACGCCATGTACGGACCCACCCACGGGATTACCCTTGATTATATTGTGAATTAAATCTTTTCAAAATTTATGTTGGCAATTTCACTGTGAAATATAATCAAGTTTTTCTTTTACTGATGTAACTTGCACCAGATGCCTGAAATAAAACTTGGTTACGAGTTTTCCCGCCAAGTAAAACACACTGTTTGCATCAATGGCCGATCAAACAAACCCCTAGTAACCTCGTGTAGTTTGGCGCGCTTTCCAGCTCTTACGCAAAGCCGGAAGTTTTGAAATGAGGTCAAGGTGCAATGCGCCAGGTCATGGAACATACCAGTAACGTCATTACGTGAACAATAACACAGGGCATAGTCTAGTGTGGTTGTGTTTAAAACAGATACTAATATAAGGGGCGTTTCTCGTCACATATGGGGGGGGGTGAGGAGATAGGTAAAATAGACATCGTACGGACAAAGGCGGATCCAGAGGGGGTGCGTACAGAGGGGATGCGGATCCAGAGGGGGATGCGTACCCCCTAATTTTTCCCTGTGCCCTCAGAATGTTGAAGTGCCCTTTTTTGAATTAAATTGTTTTTATAGATCTTCAAAATTACTAATGAACAATAGGCTCTGCCATTTTTATGTGTATAAATCTGCCCTACCTAGGCTAAACAGATCTGTCCCTAGAATAATGTCCTTTATTAGCCTAAAGTTATAATTTACAAGTGCCCCTAATTTGTATCGTTTTTTTTTAAATGTAGGCATGTATCTAGGCTGTCCCTAGAATAGTGCCATTTAGCGGAAATTATAATTTACAAATGCCCTACCTAGAGACATCTTCACAAGTCAAGGCTACATACACTTTTTTGTACTACCCTTGACTTTATTGGGGAACATTATGAGACACACCGCTAGAGAAAAATTTGTAACGCCGATTATGTTCCTTAGATGATGACATCGCTGACCAATCAAAGCATCGATAACATGTGAA